>NW_025916627.1:0-32056 GCF_018835915.1 Vigna umbellata
GTTGTTTGATTTTAATTTTGTAATCAGTGGCTTCTTAAACCATCTTTTGTTTTGTTGGTTGTAATCATCTTTTGAATATTAATAAAATTCTCTTTGGGCAATAACATTAGTGAATGGTGATTGAATTGTTTAAATTGATTAAATCACTTGTACGATTGTAATTGAAATTTTTAATGTTACAACATTACATTGAATATACCATTGCACTCTGTTTGTTTTTTTATTCCTTTAGAACACCAATAGTACGTCGATTAGTAAAGCTACTCGACGTAATATTAATAGAAAAGTTATGAAACAAAGAGGTTACACATATATGTTTCCATGACAAACAGAAATGTTTCTTTGTGTTTATGACATATATTGCCTAAAGTGTTTGGGTTACATACTTTCTATGGTTATACATGTGTTTAAATCTGTTGTATGCATGCTCATGTTTTCATATGTTAAAACCACTTGCACATAACAAATCTGTATGAAGTAATCAATTAAGTTCATCAGCTAGCTAATGCTTAAACTGTGGCAAAACTATAAGTTTTAACCGATTACATTATATGTAAAATCGATTAAAACTCGTGTCTTTACTAACACTTGTTTGCTATGTGCAGTGATGAGTTTTAAGAAGAAAAAGTTTTCAAAAATTGTCTAAGTGTATAACTTAACCGATTACATTGTTTACGTAATCAGTTAAGTCTGGTATACTTTGAAAATTGTTTTAATGATAAGTCCTAACTGTAATAAGGTCACTTTTTCAAATATCTTGACTTATCATTCATGTGCAATCGATTACATTATTTGCTTAATCAGTTAAATCTGTTGTAATGTAATCTTGGGGTAACTCAGTTAGAAGTTTAACCAATTACATTATTTTCGTAATTGATTAAAAGCGTCAAACATAAGAAAATCTATATATTGACGCGTAGCTGCTTGCATTAACAACTTTTGATCATTTTAAATTCTCATATAAGATATCTTTGAGTAGAAAAAGAGTTGTTGCAGGTGCACAGGTTCTCCAAGAATCAAGAACAAAAGATTTGCAGATTTTGAAGGATTCTTAAAGGATAGCATTGGACGTTTATTGGCTTATCACTACTGCACAATAAGGTCTTTTCTTTCCTAGTCAGAACTTTGTTTACAATAAAGAGATTGTGGCTTCCCTGTGCATGTTTCCAGGAAGAAGAATTTGTGGTTCTTGTGACTTTGAGAAGGGTCTCAAAGAGGTACTACAGAGAAGAGGATTGTTCTTTCTGTAGGGTGTGTTTTTGCTATATTAGATTAGTGAATTAGATCAGAGATTACATTTGAGAGGTGTTCTCTGTAAATCCTTGTTGTAAAAAGTCAAATCTTTATAGTGGAAGGTCTTTCAATTTAAGGTTGATTAGAAGAGACTGGATGTAGCATTGAGGCCGAACTAGGATAAAAGGACTGTGTTTGGTTTCTATCCTTTAACTCTTTACTGCATTATCCTAAATGTATTGTGTGCTAAAGATAATTCTAAAGATTCCAAAAGGATAGCAAAATAAATCATTTTTATTGAAAACCAATTCACCCCCCTTCTTAGTGTTGAAAAACAAGGCATAATATTTCTTACAATTGGCACCAGAGCTAGTTTTTTGAAAATTGCTCAAAACATAATCGACTACGTTTTCAGTGAAATCGATTAATTGATCCTGATGGCCTCAGTTTCTCAGACCTTTGGAGAAGGAGCTTCTACAAACAGACCCCTTCTGTTTGTAGGAGAAAACTATCCCTTTTGAAAAATTAGAATGAAAATTTTCTTAGAATCTATTGATAAAGGTATTTGGGATGCTGTAATTAATGGACTTTTTGAGCCTACTAAAATTGTTGATGGAAAAACTGTTTTGAAATTTTTTTTCGAATGGAACCAAGATGAAAATAAAAGAGCACAGTATGATATTAAGGCTAGAAATATTATTTTCTCTACACTTACTATTGACGAGTTTTTCAGGGTATCAACGTGCAAGAGTGCAAAAGAAATATGGGAGTTCTTGAGGTGACTCATGAAGGAACTGATAAGGTAAAGAGGGCTAGAAAGAATGCTCTCATTCAAGAGTATGAAATGTTTCGGATGAAGCCTGGAGAGAATATCTATGACGTGCAGAAGAGGTTCACACACATAGTTCTTATTGCACTTGGAAAATCATTTGAGAAAGAGGAGATCAACATAAAGATCCTAAAGAGCTTGAACAGAAGCTAGCAACCTAAGGTGATATTCATATCAGAATCAAGGGATCTGACTACTATGAATATGGCTAAACTCTTTTGCAAACTCAGGGAGCATGAGTTAGATCTTGGAAGACTAAGAGAGGAAGAGGAAACTGAACAAAAACACTCCATAGCTCTCAAGATATCCAACAAGAAAGCCTCAAAAAGCAATGATTATGATGTTGATTCTGATGTAGAAGTACCAGAAAAGGAAGTGCTTAACATGATGGTAAGGAAATTTACCAAGTTTATGAAATCTAGAAATGTTGCATCTGATTTTGTAGTTAATTCAATAGGAGGCAAAAGGAAAGGAAAGGCTGCTACTCTCACCTGTTATGAATGTGGAAAAGATGGTCATATCAAACCTGATTGTCCAACCTTGAAGCAGAAGCAAAGAAGTGAAGAAAGGTTTAATCAAGACAAGAGGAAGGGCAAGCAAAAGAAGGCTTATATTGCATGGGAAGATTGTGATACAGGAGGATCTTCAAGTGATGAAGATAGTCAAAGCCTGGAGGAGGAGACAAACTTGTGTCTCATGGCAAGATTTTTCAGTTCAGAAAGCAGCAGCAGCAATTTTGGTGATAAGCCTATAGCGGACAAATACTATTAGTTGTTGGATGCTTTTCGGGAAATCCATGCAGAGGCAATGAAGCTTAAATATAAGGTTAATCGATTAAATAGTGAAACGAAGGATTATGAATACAGAATCAATAACCTTGTTGAAGATAATGATAAACTGAAAACTGATCTTGATAATGCTTTACAATATGCTATGAATTCTAAATCTGAAACTAGAATTGTTGAGCAAGATTGCAAAGATTGTCCTGCTTATCTGGAAAAAATTAATTATCTAACAAGTACATTGGCAAAATTTACTCTTGGTATATCTAACTTAGAAGTTGTTCTAGGATCTCAAAGAAGGGTAATAAATAAGCAAGGAATAGGTTACAATGTTAAGAGTGAAAGAATTAACTTAAAGAAATTTTCTGATTTGAGTAAACCTTCAAATGTTACCTGCTTCTATTGCAATTCAATTGGTCACACTGTTAAATCCTGTTATTATAAGAAAGTTGGTGTTCCAAAGGAAAAGTTTAAATGAATTCCCAAAGAACCAACTACTGTGACTAACACAAAAGGCCCCAAGTATATTTGAGTACCTGCTTCCAAACCATTTGATGATTTTGTAGGAAACTAAATTGAGCTGGTAATAGACAAGGACTTAAGAAAGGATTACAAAGGGATACATCATAAATCTCTTGAGTATCATAAGCGGTAATTGTTGTTTAATTCTAAAATTCATGCATCATTCTTAATCTGTGATGTGTATTGATGTATGTGAGTGATATGTTCATATCTGCATTGAAATTGGATGAAAATTGTTTTCACGTCTTTTAACCGATTGTATTAGTAATGTAATCGATTAAATTGTTCTCAGTATATCTTTGTTTTCAAAAGTCTGAGACTGGTTTAAGCTTAATCGATTCAATAACTAATAAAATTGATTAAATTGTTGTATTGAGCTGTCTAGATTTTCAAACAATTTCAAATGGGCATTTTGCTAAACCTAGTAGATTTGTGTCTACATAAATAAGATTAGCAAATCTAGTAATGCAATCATTTTGTCTAAACCTGAAACTTTAAACCCTAAATTGGGAAAAATACTCTGTAAAATCCTGCTCATAAATGGCTTCTTCTTCATCATCAAGATGGGAGAAGAAGGTTACCCAAGCTGCAAGGAACGAAATGGATTAGTAATGACTAAGTTCGAAACAGATTCTCGTGTTGGAGAGAACTCAAATCTGTGGTTCCTCATAAGTCATTGGATTTGCAACTAATCAAAAACGAAGGGTTTCTCTTCCAGGAATGGATTGCCACCAGGGACTTGCCAAATTTTTTCAAATGAAAGGTGATTGTTATCCTGACTTAGTAGAAGTTTTCTATACTAATCTAAAAGTTATCAATGGAGTTATACACTCTCGGGTAAAGGGTGTTAATATCAAAATTGATGATGATGTTTGGCTATTCTTTACTGGTCTTAAGGTTGAAGGGTACATGTGTCATATGCGTGATTCTGATCTTAACAAGTGGACAACCAAGAAGAAAATATATAAGGATTGTCTAAGATATTCAGGAAGGTATAAGATGAACAAGTTGTATCTGCATAATGGATTGAATAGGAAAGAAAAAATGTGTGCATTTGTCCTTACTTGAGTGTTACTGCCAGGGATATATATACGTGATTGAATGACAACTGAAGATGTGTTTCTACTCAATGCCATAAAGACAAGGATACCAACCAACTGGGTTGCTATCATCAGCGATCATATGATTGAAGCTAGAATTAATCATGGTCACAATCTGCCTTATGTTTACATATGTTGTATGTATGCTCATGTTTTCATATGTTAAAACCACTTGCATAGAGTAAGTCTGTATGAAGTAATCGATTACAGTGGTTATGTAATCAATTAAGCCCATCAGATAACTAGTGCTTAAACTATGGCAAAACTACAAGTTTTAACCGATTACATTATATGTAAAATTGATTAAAACTCGTTTCTTTGCTAACACATGTTTTCTATGTGCAGTGATGAGTTTTAAGAAGAAAAAGTTTTCAAAAATTGTCTAAGTGTATAACTTAACCGATTACATTGTTTACGTAATCAGTTAAGTCTAGTATACTTTGAAAACTATTTTAATGATAAGTCCTAATTGTAATAACAGTCACTATCGATTACATTATTTGCTTAATCAGTTAAATTTGTTGTAATGTAATCCTGGGGTAACTCTGTTAGAAGTGTAACTGATTACATTATTTTTGTAATCGATTAAAAGTGTCAGATATAAGGAAATCGTAGTTGTTTGCATTAACAATTTTTTATCATTTTGAAATTTCATATATGATATCTATGAGTAGAAAAAGAGTTTTTGCAGGTGCACAGGTTCTCCAAGAATCAAGAACAAAAGATTTGCAGATTTTGAAGGATTCTTGAAGGATAGCATGGGACGTTTATTGGCTTATCACTACTGCACATTAAGGTGTTTTCTTTCCTGATCAAAACTTTGTTTGCAATCAAGAGATTGTGGTTTCCTCTTGCGTGTTTCCAGGAAGAAGAACGTGTGGTTCTTGTGACTTTGAGAAGGGTCTCAAACGGGTACTAGAGAGAAGAAGATTGTTCTTTCTACAGGGTGTGTTTTTGCTATATTAGATTGGTAAGTTAGAGAGGAGATTACATTTGAGAGGTGTTCTCTGTAAATCCTTGTTATAAAAACTCAAATCTTGAGAGGAAAAAAGGAAGAAAGGGAATGATATTGAGAAATTTCGAGAGTGACGAAGGAGTGCAAAATTTTGAGAGGGAGGAGGGAGTGGAAAATTTAGGAGGGACGATGAAGTATTGAAAATTTATAAAATTTGGGATTCTACTTAAGTTAGAGGGTTTTGGAATTTTAGGCAAAAAAAATTTAAGTATAAAATTTTGAGAGAGAAGAAATATAAAAAATATGGGACGGAAAGGAAAAAATGTATTATAATTTGAGGAGATTATAAACCTTTTGAAAAAGGAATTAAAAACCACACTATTATTGTCATTTAGACAATATAACATAATCATCTTAAATCATGTTAATTTGTGAGAAGTTATTTATAACTTTTCCAAAATAACCTATACTAAATTAACATTTGTTTTTTTTAGTGCTACTATTTTATATTATATTTTAAAACATTGGTATTCATGATGTTTAGAAATCTTTTGATACACTTGATTGATTTGATATGTTATTAATTTGACATCTGAGTGACTGACATATTGTATTTTGAGAGAAGAACATATATTATTTTTTTAAAAGTGTTTTATACAAAGAACTACGTTTCAACCTAAACTCTTTCCGGTCTTTTCTTCATTTGAAATGTTATGATGTATTGTTATTGTTTATTATAAAAATTGTTTGATTTGATTAATATTCTTTTATTCATATATTATTATTATTATTTTTTATTTTTATTTTTATTTAAATAACGCAAATAAACAAATTTTATATTTGACAAACATACTCTAAAGTATTATTAAAATATTGCATTTCATGAATAACTTCATACACAACTTCAAATTTGAAAAACATACAATCATAAACGCTTTTCAAATGTTGCAACCATAAAAGAAAAAAAAAACATCTTTTGGCATTTCAATAAACTATTTGACAATATATCCGAATTACTATGATATAATGACCAAAAACAAGTTATGGAAATCAATTATCGACGTTGAATTAAAGTGGTTAATAAAAAACTTGTACATAATTCAATACAAATACAAAATGATGTTGATATTGAACAAATAATCAATAATTAAAAAAGTACTCGACTTCTTCACTTAAATATACTGTAATATTTAAAATTTTGTCCAAATAAAAACTTTACGGATGATGAAATACTTTAAGAATTACAAAATAATACTTACATTGAACCAAATTCGTTTTATCATCCTAATTAATTTCAAGTTGTATGACAAAAGTAAAATTTATTTATATGTAAATTTTTTTTTAATTTTTTCAAATAATTAAAATTTAATCTCAAACTTTTTAATTAATTATTTTAAATTTTTATGTATTTAAAATTATTATTGTCAAATATGAATTTTATTTTATTTTTTATTCATTTTTCTCACCTTTTCCCATAAACGTTAAAATTCAGTGAGTCAAATATCAATAATGTTTCCAACACTAAGAGGAAAAAAATTAATTGAAATTATATTACTATGATAAATGGGTCCAAAATCAATTGAAAATTCGGTTACTAATATAAACAGGTTCATTTAAAAAAATAATCTTACAATGAGTCCATACAGAGATTTTCTTTTAAAAAAATATTATACAAGTAAAAATATGCTACTTTTTGGATGGAGATTCCATAAAAGAAAAAAAGCAATATTGAAGAAATGTACAACTGCTTGTTTCTTATAATATATCTTCTGGCTGTTGTTCTTTTTAGTGGAAGACACGTGTATGCCATTCCCACATTTTCATAATAAAGAACACCACAATCTGATTTACACAATCTTTTGCCAATAACTCAAACCACTTTAAAATATAATTCCAATGGTAAAATTAAAATAACTACACATTTTTATAGATCTTTAATTAAATTATAAATCAGAATAATTTACCATTAAGATTTGTATAAAATTCTATTAATTTATGAAATCATTCTATCAAACTTTGATTCTTATGCTACGCCACCACCTTAATTATAATCATTTTTTTTTTCTACGGTAGAGACGTGTGTGCAGGATGTACCAGTTTTGGGGAAACAAAAAGTGAATAGAGCTATCTACATCATGTCAATAAAATAAACAACTTTGGTCTTATATTCGAAATTATCATCAATATATTTATAATATTTTACAAGAACAACTTCAACTTCAACGACAAATGAGACAATACATCATATTAAATATTTCCAACTGATTTCTTAGTTACGTGATATCTAATTCAATAAATTTTATCAGAATAGATTATGATATTATATTAAAATTAAATTCAGATCTAATTCATTATTGATTTGTAATATAAGAATTTTGGTATAAAATTTCCAACACATGTCTTCAGATATACATTTCACATTTGTAAATAGTCTTATAACAATTCCATAACTAATAATAAAATAGAATTAATAAACTTTTCTAAGATGTGTTTTCATTTCATGTCAAAAGAAATTTATATGAAAAGAAATTATTTAAAATTTGATCTTATACTTTTACTAGTAATAGGGTTTCCTAACAAAATATTTTTTTATTCATTGAAAACTAAGTTCAACTAACCAATTAACAAAATTCCAAGTGTGATTTATTAAAAAATATATTAATAAAACATGAATCTAATTTATATATAAGATTAATATCATTTCTAATTTAAAATTTTAAGAGAATAAATTTATCACAATATTATTTAACTTTCTCATTTTTATTCCATCTAAATTTTATATTTAGACTTAATTCTCAGTCTCACTTGAAACGGTTTTGCACTATTTTTATTATAGAAAAAGATTATAACTAATATAAATAACACGGGTCCACATTCATTGGCAAGCTTCTTTACGTGTGAGGATGACCCAGTTTTCCAAATTTCTTTTATATATAAAAATTAATATATAAATAAAAATACTTTTAATATTAATATATTTTATATATTAATATTCTCAAAATTTTGTATATTTCTGAAAAAGATGTATAAAATCTGAAAATGTTTTGTAAAGATTCTCCTGTAGTCAAGTGCTAGCGTCCAATATTACATTTTTACATGCACCAATGTATGATGGTATTTGAAAGTTGAAAGAAGAGTTGTTTGGAAGGACGAAAATCTCAAATAATGACAGAGTTATTCTCTGAGGCACTTTGTCTAAAAAAAACAGATAAATTAAAAAAAAAAACACAAAAATAGGTAGCAAACACATGTATTCTCTGTTCTGTTGTTAATTATTTCTTACGTAATTACATTATGTTATGTCCAAAACTCAGCGCGTTAGGTCAGCTGATTGGACATGCTGCTATAGCAAATCATTCCACACCATTCAAACTTCTTTTCCACTTTCTCGTGAACCCATTTCGTATCTTCAACCATCCCTCACCAAATCTACGCATAATATACTTGTAAATTAATATTTTGTATTTATCCAAACTGTAACAGTAAATATATATATATATACATAAATATATTGTAGAAAAGATTATTTGAAAATTTTCATGTCTACTATGATGATGTGTTAGGTCGTAAACTAATGGCGTGCTTAAGATGGCAATGAGATTCTGGAATTGTGAACATGATTTCTGTTAAAGCGCGAAATAATCAATTGCCAAATCTATAAAGAAAATTCTGAAAACTCACAAACCATAGCCTTCCATTATATATTATTATATTTGAAAAATGACAAACCAAACAAAAGGAGGAAAAAAAAAGTGGGTCACTTTAGCAACAAATCCTTCACATCCCATCCCGTCATCAATGGTGTTCCTCTTGATCAGTGGAGCTTTACGCAATCCCATTACACTCTCTTTCTTTCCATTTTCTTCTATTCTCTATTATTATTATTATATTTTTTTTCTATTTCTTTTCATTGCATTCTCTAATCACTACCCATTCATCACCGGTTTTCTCTGTCACTGTCTCCCAGTACTCTTTGAACCACCGCAACTAAAATAACAACCCCACTTTTCTTCTCTCCAAACCCTCCAAGTTTCGATTTTTCTCGCCTTCTCACAAAAATATCAGCGCCCCACAAAATATAATACAAAATTTTCAAGAAATCTTTTTCTGGGTTAATTTGGTAACTTTCTTTATTTCATGGGTAACATAGGAAGCAGCGGCTCCAATAGCCGTCGGAGACACGGCGGTGGCGGCAGCGGGAGGCGGATTCACCCGCCGCCGCCTCATCCGCCGGTGATTCCTCCGCCGGAAGTCACGGCGAACGGATTCGCGTACCCCCCCGCCGCCACGCCATATCACAACTACCCCGGGTACTACCCGCCGCCGACCACCATGCCGGCGCCGTTGCCGGCTCCTTACGACCACCACCACCGCCCGTCGGTGGACCCGATGTGGGGGAGGTACCCGGCTGCGCCGGCTCCGACGCCGACGCCGTATGTGGAGCACCAGAAGGCTGTTACTATAAAAAACGATGTAAACATCAAGAAGGAGACTCTTAGGATTGAGCCTGATGAAGAGAATCCTGACCGTTTCCTCGTGACGTTTACGTTTGATGCCACTGTTTCGGGAAGGTAACGCCGTTTTTCCTTTTATTTAATGCTTGTGTTGTAATGAGGTGATTGTGTTTGGTTATTTAATTGGCGTGTGGTGTCATGTGAATGGTGATTATATGTCAGATGCAAGGTTTTAAGGTGGTGGTTGTTGTGATCCTCTGGTCGCTTCTTTTTTCTTTTTTTTTTTTTCTGATGGGGTGTTAATAAGCTTGTTGCTGTGTTCTGATAAGTAAAGGGGCAAAACATGCTACTCTAACTAGCTTATAACGGTGTCACAGGGGTGCATGACTTAAGGGAGTGCAAAGCTGCGGATAAATAATATTGTGCAGATGAGAAGTATAGTTATAAGCAGATTTATATGCGAAATTAGTTGATAGTTTGGAGTTTAGATGGCTCATTGGCTTGACCAGTGGCAGAATAGCTACGATTATTGCGCTGTGTCTGTTTTTTGATTAACTGATAAGCATCTGTGATATGGTCAATTTCCTTAAAAATCTGGGGAGCCTGATTGAAAGAAAAGTTAATTGCTGCTAAAGATATCCTGCTTGTCAGATTATGTTCATTTATCATTTGATAATCAACATGATTTTTCCCCCGTCTGATATGTTCTGGATGTTGATCTGGTCACACACTAGATATTTGTCACCAAGTTTGCATTATTTAGGAATGCCTACTTAGATTTTCTAGAGTTCCTTTTTTATCCTATTCCTTTTTTAGAGGGGTGAAGAAATGGCGTATTCTATTTTATGTAGGGTGTTGTTACCTTTTAGCAATCCAAAGTGAAGTTTCTCTGTACACATTAATGGTAAATGAAGTAGTTAGCTCAGTACACATCAGTTAGTTTGAAAGCTGATATTATTTGTCCCTAAGCAGCGGCTTTATAGATCATTTTTAGTTTCCTGATGCGCTTGTGCTAAAAGCTGTTATTACTTTCATGTCACCATTTCTGGAGTAGCTTTTAATTGTGTCAGCTTAACTGTAGTTTTATGTACAATAACTGATTGCTAAGAATGGAAGGGGAGCATATTAGACAAGAAAGTGGTAACTCTATAATAGTTTCACTGTTTGAGGTTTTCTGTTGGTTATATGTGGAGTGAAAGGACACTGAGGTTGTTATTTCAATTAATTTGTTGGATGTTGTGGTGCATTTTTTTTTTCTTATGTGGGGGATTGGTTAAGATAAAGTGAAACGACATTGAATTTTGTAGAATTAAATGTTAAGTTATTTTCTGTATCATCACTAGTCATTCTCCTTGTGTGCATGACTCTCTCATGTACGAAAGTCAAGGTCTTTTTTAAGTAGAATTAATCTATTTTATCTACTCTGATTTAGACTTATATTTTGGGAAATAGAATATTTGAAACTGGACTCTGGTGCTAATTCCGTCTACTTCGTGGTCAAAGTTAGAAGCAATTTACGAAAATGACATATTTCTACGGCAAGATATATGGATATTATACCTACTTTTCTATTACCTAGGATCTGAATGGTTGGTTCAATGCATACTTGTCCAATTTCAATTTTCCAAAGCTGCATAACAAAATTAAATTTTTGGCACTTTTGAAGGCAATAAATTACTCAGTATTGTAAGTTCTTGTTGCTTCCCCGTTCTATATATCATTTTTGCAAGCAATACCAATACATGAAAGGTGATTGACTCAGTGTCTGCAAGGCATTAGAAATGGTCAATGTTTCCTTTGCACTTTAGGAGTGCTGTTTTAAATGTCATTAAAATAGTGTTTGAAAGACTTATATGATGCTAAGCGTGGTAATATAGTGAGAATGTTAAAAGAATAACTGGTTTTTGGACTTTTGAACTCTTAGCAGCAAACAGCTTAAGGTTTTGTACATCTAAAAAGGTAATCTTTTACTTTTAAGAAATGTTATGCTTAAGAAGCTTATTCATATGGAGAAACAATGCAAAATGGTCAAATATTATACTGTTTTCTTTTTCTGATATTAATGTCTTTGTTTACTGAGACGTGTGTTTTTGGTGGATCTTGCCTCTAAGGCATTAAAACCAAAGATGTCCCTCATCCTCAACTTACCTTGGGTTGAGTTAATGCACATCCAGTTTAATCATGCATTCAATAGTTAGTGCTCTTTAAGATTAAAATTGTGTGTGTTGGTTAAAGACTATGGATATGAATTTTGTGGGATAGTTCTTTTATTTGTTTGATCTAAATGGTTTGTTTCCTTTTACCTCCATAACAGCATCACGATACTTTTCTTTGCAAAAGAAGGGGAAGGTTGCATCCTAACCCCAATGAAGGAAAATGATCTTCCACCCATGACTGTAAATTTCCAGCAAGGTCTTGGCCAGAGGTTTAAACAACCAGCTGGAACTGGTATTGATTTTTCGATATTTGAGGAGTCTGAGTTATTGAATGTGGGGGACGACGATATTTATCCTGTTGCAATTAAAGCAGATGCATCCTCTGGTGACCCTGATGAATCAAAATCAAATGAAACTTCATCATATGGTAACACAAACTCTCAGATAACTCAAGCAGTGTTTGAGAAGGAGAAAGGAGAGTTTCAGGTGAAGGTTGTTAAACAGATTTTATGGGTAAATGAAATGAGGTATGAACTGCAGGAGATATATGGTATTGGTAATTCAGTGGAGAGTGACTTGGATGGTAATGACCCAGGAAAAGAGTGTGTTATATGTTTGTCAGAGCCTCGTGACACAACCGTCCTTCCGTGTCGCCACATGGTGTGTCTTTAAGTTCAACTTATTTTTGAATAACAATTGCTTAGTTTTGTCAGCTTCATGAAACAAGTACATAAAAATGAATAATTAAAAACTTGTGCACCTTGGTGTCCAAAGGTATGGAGAAGGGTACTGTGTGTAGTCTTATCCTTGCATATGTAAAGAGGTTGTTTCCAAATTGGTCACCAACATGCACCTTCACTGTTGCACCATTGATCACTCTCATAAATGATTATTTTCTCAATAATTCATACCAACATGTTACTGTGTCACTGATAAGTTATCATTCTTAGCTAACTGATTATTACTTTTCTGAATTTTAAGTGTTGATTAGTTTTGGATTTGTTTCCATGTAGTGTATGTGTAGCGGATGTGCAAAGGTTTTGAGGTTCCAAACAAATAGATGTCCAATCTGCAGACAACCAGTTGAGAGGCTTTTGGAGATCAAAGTGGGGCCTGAAACTGAGGAATGAAGATACAATGTTAGTGACAAAAGCTTCCTGTACAGTCCAAATGTTATAGTTAATACTTTAACTTATTTTATCAGGTTTTTCTAATAATCCCAAAAATATAGAAATTGGAATTTATGCATGACATTATGTTTGACATGTACAACAGGCTGGCATTGAACCTGACTTGTATTATTGTATAAGACAATGCCTCCACCATGCTTGTTTGGTTTTACTCCTAATTCTTAAGTGGTTTTATCTTCTGAACATAATTGGATTCTCCTCTTCTCTTTGAATTACATTATTCTTGTTCTAGTAAAAAATTGCTCATAACTCCTTTCAACGTTAGGTCAGTTGTAAAAAAAGTTAACAATAATTCAGCAACTTGGTACACCCTAGATTTATCAATTAGTGTCAATCTGAACTTTTGTACACTTAAATAAAAAAAAATAGAAAATAAAAACGTTCTAAGGATAAGGGTATGTGTGATGTGATGAGATGAAGCAGTTTGAGTTGCTGTGTTTTGAATACTGCTTTTATGCACTTGGACCTTTTGGCCAGTCGTTAAAGGATGGTGATTCATTTCGGTTTTCACAAGGACACGAGGAAATTTAGTTTTATGCTGCATTGTCTATGTATCTGGCCATGTTTTCTGGTTGGCATAATAATGGTATTTAACTTTCTCAACCACTTTTTTCTTTTCTTGTAGAATTTTTCTAGTTTCGGCCAAAGAAATAATAAGCCACTTTTAATCAATACCTTTGTTAGTAAAATGATTATTGAATAGCTTTTATTATCAAACCCACCATTCTCCTCAATTACTTTTATGCAAAGTGTTGGCTAACATCTCTCGTCACCAATTTTTTAATGTCTCTAAGGATTTATGAGAGTAAGTGTGCACATGTTTCCTTAACAATTGGTTAAGCACTCTTAAATTACTTAAACTACTTTGCATGCGTTGCATAACCCAACTATAACCATATGCGCATGACTCGTCTAATGAATAGTTTTAAATGTTTCTGTAACTTTTTCTTACTCATCTTTTTGTTTAAAATAGAAAATGATACTCCCATGTAATATTTTCTTTATAAAATATATTAAACCAAATCTACGGGAGAATATAACATTACTTTGCCACATTACCGATCAAAAGCCAAACAGAAACACAGAATTGCAAATTACGAGGATGTTTACAACCTCTGATGAATCAGTATGCATAGGTTCAATTAAAGTTTCATCATTGAAGTGGTTCCTTCGTATTGAATTTGTTGTTGTAAATTTAATTCAGACAAATTTAGCTTGACATCAATCCTTAAAACTTATAAAAAGAAAAACCAAGCAGCACACACTTTATAAGGAGAATGGTAAAGTAAGGTCATTTGTAAAGTATTTTGGAACTTTAAACACACAAAGCAGATACAATTTCTCACCGACAATCACTGTACGTATGACATTTGATGCCCTTTATGCAATTTTATTATTCATATTATTATTATTATTATTATTATTATTATTATTATTATTATTATTATTTCTATTATTCTTTCTTTCTTTTTTGTCTATTTCGAGTTGTTACTTAATTTTCAATATTTGGAAAGAAGTAATTACACACTTTTCAGACATCTCAACGTTTATTCCTCGATCGTTGTCCGACTGTCTTTTTCAAAAAAAGAAATACAGTATAAAATTCACTCTAAGACTGTATAATATACATTTTGCTAATAGGATCACTGTTGGTGTGCCTATGGAGACGGCTGAGGCAAGATCAAATAGTAATTCTTTAACTAATACTCGGATCAAACAGTGACTTCATTTAATTAAAAAATTAAACCAAATGTTGATTCTTAAAATATGGCTAATAAAATTCAGTATCCAGTGCAGACAGTCCTAAATTTAAAGATATTTAACTATGGATATCAACTGCCAAATCCAAGAGTACATGATCCCAAAAGCACAGTATACGGAGATCAACATGAGTGGTGCAAATGCAAACTTATCACCCAAAATTAGAGGGTGTAAAATTTGGCCCCATATCTCCACAACTACAAGACCTATCAGATAAATCCTCTCACTCCACCCAATAACAAAACCTTTCTTCTTCTTCACAGTTTCACCCCAACTATCTTCAGATCCAAATTCATCAGCCTTTTTCTTTGAATTAGTACTTGGCGCTCTCGCTGTTTCAGCCCCAACATAAAATTGTGCTGAAAAGCCTGACCACATCAAAATAGAGTGTAGAAGCAGCAACAAAACTTTGATCGGACACTCTTGTGCCTCGAATAGTAGCGGAAAATTTGAATAGCAAGATACTGCACGTACAAGTAATGTGTGAAATTTGAAAGCAAAAATACGGAAACAGCACTGAAAAAAATTATGCAACTTGCAAGTTTATTTTGTTGGCATCTAAAAGCATTCAGTCATTATAAGCAATGATTTTGGCAAACATATATTGCCACGTTAAAGGAACTAGAGACAGTATAACTGTTTATATATATTTGCTTTTATCTTTTATTCTGCTTGGTTCATGTTGTGCAAGGTTGGAATAGTTGCTTGATTACTTTATATAGATTACCATAACATTTTGCATTCATCCCTCATGTTTCCCCATCCAAACACATCAAAGTTTGCATATCCCTCCGAGCTCACTCCCATTCTCTCCCAATCAAACGATCCTATCCAGACCCTATACAGGTCTACAACCTGCAACAAATCACTGCTTCATACAAACATTGCTGTCTTCAGCAGGCAGATACCAGAGTTTTGGATGGTAATTTGTACGAGGTTCACTGACGATAGGGGACATAATAGAACCAATTCTCTAGCAACGAGTTAATATGACTATGTTCTTGTTTATTTGAAATTTGAAGGTTCTCAGTTTCATTTTCTGATTCTAAAAATGTTTTCCTTTTTCTTTTTTCTTTTGATTAATTGGAAGGTGGAACAAGATTTTTGAATCTAGAATCTGACAAATCTATAAATGCTTAGGGCACAGATAAATAGATGGAGCATTACTGACAGAAAACTATGCCAATAGAATAGAAAACGGCAATATTTGCAAGATTATTAGCAATTGCCCAACTATTGTGAAAAAAATTAGTGAAGTATTGTCTTCAATGGANAAAGAAATACAGTATAAAATTCACTCTAAGACTGTATAATATACATTTTGCTAATAGGATCACTGTTGGTGTGCCTATGGAGACGGCTGAGGCAAGATCAAATAGTAATTCTTTAACTAATACTCGGATCAAACAGTGACTTCATTTAATTAAAAAATTAAACCAAATGTTGATTCTTAAAATATGGCTAATAAAATTCAGTATCCAGTGCAGACAGTCCTAAATTTAAAGATATTTAACTATGGATATCAACTGCCAAATCCAAGAGTACATGATCCCAAAAGCACAGTATACGGAGATCAACATGAGTGGTGCAAATGCAAACTTATCACCCAAAATTAGAGGGTGTAAAATTTGGCCCCATATCTCCACAACTACAAGACCTATCAGATAAATCCTCTCACTCCACCCAATAACAAAACCTTTCTTCTTCTTCACAGTTTCACCCCAACTATCTTCAGATCCAAATTCATCAGCCTTTTTCTTTGAATTAGTACTTGGCGCTCTCGCTGTTTCAGCCCCAACATAAAATTGTGCTGAAAAGCCTGACCACATCAAAATAGAGTGTAGAAGCAGCAACAAAACTTTGATCGGACACTCTTGTGCCTCGAATAGTAGCGGAAAATTTGAATAGCAAGATACTGCACGTACAAGTAATGTGTGAAATTTGAAAGCAAAAATACGGAAACAGCACTGAAAAAAATTATGCAACTTGCAAGTTTATTTTGTTGGCATCTAAAAGCATTCAGTCATTATAAGCAATGATTTTGGCAAACATATATTGCCACGTTAAAGGAACTAGAGACAGTATAACTGTTTATATATATTTGCTTTTATCTTTTATTCTGCTTGGTTCATGTTGTGCAAGGTTGGAATAGTTGCTTGATTACTTTATATAGATTACCATAACATTTTGCATTCATCCCTCATGTTTCCCCATCCAAACACATCAAAGTTTGCATATCCCTCCGAGCTCACTCCCATTCTCTCCCAATCAAACGATCCTATCCAGACCCTATACAGGTCTACAACCTGCAACAAATCACTGCTTCATACAAACATTGCTGTCTTCAGCAGGCAGATACCAGAGTTTTGGATGGTAATTTGTACGAGGTTCACTGACGATAGGGGACATAATAGAACCAATTCTCTAGCAACGAGTTAATATGACTATGTTCTTGTTTATTTGAAATTTGAAGGTTCTCAGTTTCATTTTCTGATTCTAAAAATGTTTTCCTTTTTCTTTTTTCTTTTGATTAATTGGAAGGTGGAACAAGATTTTTGAATCTAGAATCTGACAAATCTATAAATGCTTAGGGCACAGATAAATAGATGGAGCATTACTGACAGAAAACTATGCCAATAGAATAGAAAACGGCAATATTTGCAAGATTATTAGCAATTGCCCAACTATTGTGAAAAAAATTAGTGAAGTATTGTCTTCAATGGAACACAAGCATCACTTGTGCTTTCTTTCCACTAGTTATATAAATCGTACATGTGATACACACCATGCACAAACTTTTCATAAATTTTATTTCATTGTACTTATATTTCATTTCCAATTTCTCCTATCATCTGAAAAAATAAAAGAAAAAAAAATAAAAGCATTGGATGCAGGTGAACAAACAAATGAGCATTAAAAGCATACCTATTGACAGCAAAAAGTAATGCCTTGCATCCTCCGGAGTTTGAGGTGCAACAATGGCAAGTGGAATTACAAAATGGAGAGATGCCTTCTCATGCACATGCCATCCGAAAAGAAAACCACAGGTATAAGCATAGGCTATCCATCTACTAATCATCTGTGGCTGTGGATTCTTCCAAGCCTTGAAAAGGCAAGGAGATAAGGCAAGAAGAACCATTATAAAGGTCACATATGGTTTGATCTGCATTATAATAAATAGAAAAAAATGAATGCTTTGACGAACTTTTTGAATAATTAAAAGTAAAGCAGTATAAAGTTATATCATAGTCGTAAATTTCAAATGACCAATTACCAGGCTAAGTTGCAGATTCAATTGAACAACAGAGCCTGCGAAATTGAATTAGCTACACTAGAAGGAGTCAAATGTAAAGCTAATATTATGCATTATCTCGTCAATTATAACTTTTCACAAATATCATTCCCGATGCCAAACAGGTGCTGATTTTACGTTATCAACTTGTGGTTACCAATTTTCCATATGAACAATCTATTCAGATTCTATATTTTTATTCTTAGATAATGGATAAGGACCAAGCAGTGAATCTATAATGTATTTTCAACAAGATTTTTAGAAAGTGAATTTAGACCTAACTTAACCCTGAACATATCAAGCATGGGAATAAATAATCATGAATCGGGTGACATGATATCCCAACACACTTCATCTCTAACCATCTTAAAAACTGGATTTAGATCTAATCAACCCTACAAAACTGGTTTATAAAATGAAGTTTACACTCACTCATTATAATATGGTTATATCTATAGTTGATGCGAGACGTCCAACAAAGGTTCAAAGTGAATTTCTAATCTATCAGTGGTTAGGCCACATTGCATGATTACAGGTTTCAAGAAATGATAAGACATTATCCTCCCTCTCTTTGTACTAATGAAATGCATACAGTAATAAGGCATTTCAATAATTTGTTTAGGTATAGCCATATAAGCATGTGATCAGCTTAACCAAGGTCATAAAATCCCTATATGTTCTTTGTTGTTGTTTTCTTTTTATTTAATAGCAAACAAGCTTATTCAAAGAATTAAAAACTCACAAGTCTTACCTGAGGTAGTACAGAAAATGGTGAGGAATC
The DNA here is from genome assembly GCF_018835915.1 of Vigna umbellata. The sequence goes on from NW_025916627.1 coordinate 19,056, forward strand.
CCCTACTAGACCAGCAGTGAATGAAGCTGCTGGCATCTGGATATTGAACCCAAGTTTTCTTAATATGAAAGCAAGCCCTTTATCTGACATAATATAGAATACCCAAAAATTTGGGGCCCAGTATGCATGGCAAAGCCCCCTGCCAAATGGAAACAATCGTCGAATGACTTGTTCTATCTACAATTTATAATTTGAACAAACGATAAGTACATCAAAATGCAAAGGGTGCAAATGAAATATCCTCACTTTTACACAGGAAAATTAAGTAATACAAGAACTTAACAGAAGGCTACTAAACTTGTTCCCACTTACTTGGACATGCAAAGTTGGTCATTCGTAATTGGATTATTCTATTTATGTAGTAGTCGCATAATTGGTAGCATGAAAAGATTATAATAATGAAAAAAAAATGCTCTTTATACAACCTGATCAAAACTCAGTACGTCTGAGTTAGAAGGTATGCATCACACCAAAACCTAAATATATATATATATATATATATATATAAACAAAATGCTATCCTTTAAATATAATTTTCATGGCTATACCAAGCATCCAATTTTTGCTCCATTTAATAAGTTGAAAGCAAAAAAAAATATCAATTTACCATTCCATATTTCTGAAAAATTAACAAATACAAAATTCTTAAACTAGTTGAACAAATAGTAATCAATTTCAAATTAGTTAAACACATTGATTTATCAGAAGCAAGGGGAAAACAGCATGACATATGGTGAACATAATGACAATATATAATTTCAATATATAAACGTTATATTTACCTGCCCAAGGTAGAAAAATGGTCCAAAAGCAGATGCAAACACTGCTGTAACCACTCCTCCCATAATCAAAAGTCGACTGAAGCCTCTTATCATTCCACCCCAAACATAGTGTCTCAACAAATAAATAAAATAGACTGGTGCTGCCACTGCAAATAAATGTTTAAAGCACAAGAGAACAGCAAAGATACACCCACCTAACAAATCCCTTCCTTCCTCCAAATATGAAAGTGATATCAACAAAATCCCAATGAGAAATCCATTGTACTGAAAATGCACATGGTCCACTATAAAAAGCACTGGTGACCAAATAATCAATAACCAGACCAACTTCTGCTTTTTTAAATCCAAATTTCGAGTAAGTCTGTAAACCCCGTAAAGAAGAGACAAATCAGAAAGTATTGCAGTAACTCTTTGGAAATAAACCACCTTGTTTGAGCTATAATTCAGGCCCTCTTGAAGGTGCACAATTTGGGGATCAATGAGGTGAGCAAAAATAGATAGAAAGCGTTCAAAATAGGCAAAGAATGGTGGGTAATCAAGGGTCCATGGACTTGTCTCATCAAAGTACCACTGGGAAAGAGGGAGAGAGTGGGTCAAAGCCAGCCAGTTGCGATGCACCTCAAAATCTGTACTACGGTAGGATGGGAAAAGTAGAACTTTAATGCAGGTAGCTACAAGAAAGAACCACCAGAGAGTTGTTTTGGGGCTATGAGAATGATGAAGTTCTTTGAAGCTTAGTTTCTCTTTTCCCATGCCTGAAGTTGGGAGTGCAAAATGGAAAGAGGAATATAGACGTTGTATTTAATGCAGAAACCAAACAATGCTGTTTTTGACTACTCAAATAGAACTTGCTCGGTTTTCAACCCAACATGGAGACTGCTAATGGAAATTGTGACCTTAAGAACTTCCTGCATGAAAGTAAGCACGGTCACCGAGAAAACTTATGGGAGTACCGTTGACTGCCAGTATGATTGAAAGATGAACAAAGAGTATTTGCACAAAACTTTTAGGAATCTTTAGTCAACTTTTCCATGGACATATCTATTAGTAACAGGTACAGACTGATTATTAGATTTTGTAGCATTTATAGAAGGTAAAACAATTGAAGTAGACATGGAAACAAATATACAATCCATGACAAGTGTTTATTCTTTCAGAAAATAAGGACTATTATTAGAGAGAAGAAAAACAAAGAATTGGTAGGAAGGATAACAAATCCTCCATCCAGAAAATCTAATTTAGAAACTTACATAACAACAAATACCATATTGGAGATGAAGATGCCTCCATAAAAATTCATGAGCATACCACCAATTCGATATGCTCATAAATTTTTATAGAGGTACAAATAAAACACCACCAATAGGCACAAATAAAATCATCCAGTCCAACAAATAGATCAAAAGGGCAAATAGGTTTCCTAGGAAATCTCAAACCATATTCACCATAGAAGTGTAAAACTTTCAGTTGATGATTTTAGCTTCCTTATCCTTAACAAAATCATAAAATGAAGTTATAAAAACATTTAAAAAGTGGTACCACCCGCCCAAAGTTCCACCAAGACAAGTAAACAAACTATCCATACATAAGTAATTGAATGGAAATGTAAAAGCAAACAGGCCATTATTTACCAGTAGAAGATGTGGATCAAACAATCGGACTCCAACTCCTTCAAAAGATTTTTAAGCTTCCTACCTATTGCTACTCAATATAACCAAGAAGTAGTGTCGGTGTAACATCCCAATTCTGAGAGTCCCGAAAATGTGTAGAATTTAAAATTTTCACAATCATAAATAGAATCATTCTATTTTAATCTATTAGAAATCCGTATTAAAATTCTTTCACATTCCTCAACAAGTGAAATTTATCAATTTTATAGTTCAATAAATATATTCGTTTAAAATCACAACAAAATTAAAAAATGTTTATGAATTGAAAATAGGAATTATCCAAATCCAACCATAACGTAAAAAAAAAAATTAATACAATCCTTTACATAAATAGATAAACTTTAATAAAGCTACCATCGTCAAATCCCTCTCTCGTCAATCATATAGTTTAATTTCTTAATTTTATTAAATCTACATTTAAAACAATGACTAAAAGCATATAATATTCATGAATTTACATGTCTGACTCTATTTACATTATATCACCAATTTCAATGCAACCATTAACCTATTTACCTTAAATCTAAAACATAAATTTCCAGAACCTAAATGCGTCTATTAAAACCTTAAATCTGTTAACTCTTATCAAACCAAGTGCAATTAAGATTGTCCCCATGTTTAACAAGTATAGAAAAACCTAAACTAGTCAATCAAACATGTATCCATTCATATGTTCACTCATTTCAAATATCTTACTTATGCCCCCAATTAATTATTCCCCAAGAAAATTACTAAACATAACATTTCACTGCACCCATTACTTCCGATATAACCTACAACGCTCTAGAATTATAAGATATCAATAATTCTAGAGTTAGTTAAACAAAAACTATAATGTCCATAACTACCATATATATCATCGCACGTAATCACCCAAGTCCAATACACATTTATTTTATGCTTCAATAATATAAAATCTTAAAATATCCATTCCACCTAACTATCCAGCATTAGTAATTCAGTTTGACTATATCCCATTAAACCAACATCAGGACGTAATATTCACAGCAACACGAATGTATAAACACCACACAAACTCTATTCCTTCACCACTCATAGTTTAATCCAGTGTGTAACACCAATGCATGTAAAATCATTATCCAATCAACGTCATAACAGAACACAATATCATTACCGTATCATTCCATCCCATAGAAAAACAATTCATAATTCTAAAATGACTGTACTAGATTCAGTACATGGTACTAAGTAGTGTCATATTATGCACAAGTTTAAGCATGCCTCTACAGTACTTTAACCACATATATCATACATAAACTACTCATGTTTTATTTTATGTTATACAGCACTTTATTCTAATCATTAGGAAGATAAGACTACTTCAAGTTCTTTTTAAATCTAATGCAAAATGAATTTAGGCATTTAAGAAAGCTTAGGTGAAATCTTCTGCAGCTTTTTGGGAAAACTCAGCCTAAGGTAGACAATATAGAGCTCCGGGACTTGAAACCAATTTCTAATTATTACTCATAGATTCAACCATTTATCATAGTTTAGTATGATTTAAACCAAAGTCAAACAAGTTTAAACAGTCCAGAAATTAATCCTTAGCAATTATATGTAAACTCAAATGCGTGAAAGCATTATTTATATATTCTACCAAACTCTTTGACATGCATAGACATCAGTACTCATCATCTATCTAGCAAATCATTTAAACATCCTAGCACATTCTATATTTAAAGTAAAGACCATAAGATATATGCTGCTTTACTAAGTTCAATCACTTTTAACCCATACCATATCATCCATGCCCCCATAACATCATACCCGAATTCTAAATATTCACAAACAGATTCAGAAACATAGTCACATATAATTTTATACCATTTTCACAGATATAAGCAAGGAAATTCACGTTGCAGCAAAATCAGAAATAGTAATTTCTTAATTCTAGACAGAATATATTATGCAATTATATACCCATTTTCCCTTATCTCCTGAAACTTAACCCCTAACTATTTTCAGCAGCTAGCCTCATGTGTCGTAACCACATTTACACAATCACAATAGTTGATGCATAACATATACTATAAAACCCAACAGCCCATTTTTTATCCCAACAATGTCCAAGTCCCCCTTAGACATATATTACAAATGAGCTAGTTCACTACAGACCTAAGGTTTAACATTTTATATCATATTACAGTACACGCAACATTCATAATCAGACAAAACACACATAACCAGACCCTTCATAGTCAGCTTCTATTAACTATACATGTAAAGAAAGGAACATAATCTATCATATTCCTGCAAATTTGTTCAGACTTAAATCCAATTTATAATCACCCACAACTACATATATTAGCACCCCGTAATTAGCCACCAATTGATTCAGACGTTGAAGGATGTCCTTTTTCACAGTTTGGTTTATTAGAGCATATATTAACAATCCCAGAACCCAACACAAACCACATACAAGTTTCATAATCACCGAATTTTATGGGAATTAACTTAAATTACAGAGTACCACATTTTTGTCAATTGAACAAGTTTCTACATTCAAATGATATGCGCAATTCATAATCCAATAATATTGTCATATATTTTCCAGATATCATAACATTTAAAACAGATTAGCTTAAACAGAATTAAACATGTTATCCTTGAACATTTCACTACATCAATAAACAAAGTCCAAAATTTAACGAATGTAATCAACACACTGCATTTCAAGAATCATACAATCACAAAACAGGGTTAGCTCTCCATACCTGGAAAATTAACCTTCCTCACTGCACAACTTCTACTGAGCTTAAAAAAAATCTCGTGCTCCTCTCCTCGCAACATCTTTCTCTCGCTCAACTCGAACCCTAAAACCCACTTTGGATTCCCCTTTCTCCATTACTCACATCCTCACGCTTCACTCATCAGCACATCCAACACATAACCACTAGATTAAGCCTAATTCACTAATTATATAACCATTTAATATCCTTTTAACTTATTCCTATTTTGCATATATCATTTTAATGCAAACCATTTATATATACTCCTCATATATTACTTGCACAAAAGACTTTTACCTCTCCATCATAAATTCTAATTAATTAACCACATGGTACTAAAATTAAACCTTATCTCAAAGATGTTCTAATAACTAATTTTCTAGGGTCTTACTTTCTAGGGTCTTACTTTCTAGGGTCTTACGGTCGTCATCCTTAAATCATATGAACTTTGGATAATTATCTTCTACTAAATACCTACATTTATTGTAACCCCAATTTTTCAACCTCCACTTGACTTTCTCTGGGATTCAGAAAAAAAAAAAAAAAAAACTTCCCACCAATCGAGTACTTTCTGAAAATTCTTTTATTACAAAGAAAGATGCTTAATTCACATATCCTAATAACACTACACCTTTCTAGGATTTTTATAGAGGTGTCTTCATCTCCAATATGCAAGATTGGGTTTTTGAAGAAAAATGTGGAAGGAGTTGTCTACTAATGTTAGCAAACAGCCGAAGTTGGTTCACTGATGTATCAAGTCATTAACTTCTCCTTTGACTTATACTCAGTAACAATCAAATTCAACTGCCAGAAAAAGAAAAATCAAATAGTCTATGATGAAAAACTCTAAACTAACTTAAATATATGTCCGCTCTATACATAAAAAGCAATGCCCTCCTAAACCAGCATGATTTGTGTATATGGTGCCATGTATGTCGGCTTTTGATTTCTGGTAACTGGGAAATGAAAAGTTAGTACCCTAGCACTTTATTAATTTCCATTTATTTCACTTAAGCTTCCTGACAGGACAGCTTCAATAATATAAATTCATTTAAAAAAGAAAAAATCTGTGAAAAATAAATTCTTCGGACGAAGTCTGGTGTTTTGATATATCAAAATAAAAATAGGAGGAAAGCATTGACTTGCAGTAGAAAATCAATGGTTTAAAATCCCCGCCACACCCCAAGTCCTGGGCTTTCATCTCATCACTGTGTTTCTTGGTAGTTACAGAGCGTGTTACTGACTGTTAGGCCTCTTGGCAATCTAGAAACCCCCATCTTTATCTTTATTACCTGTAGGTGGCATCATAACCTTTTTGATATTCATCCTTTGTTTGATAAATTTTCAGTTCTTCACAGAAGCCAGTTACATCCCACAAACCTTTTTACATAAATATCAAAGCTAGAAAAGTAGATCTCTACGCTAGATGTAGAATCTCAAATTCTGGCTATGAATGTTCATTCACTATTACCTATTGCCAATTCTGCAAGTGACAACAAATACTAATTCTATTCAATATGTCCCTAGGTTCTCCCACCCAAAACTAATTGTCCAACTTAGAATTACTATATGTATCTTCTATGACTATCCTATCCAATGCAGTGAAACTCGAAAGTAGAATCGCAAACTCGCACGATTTGATAGTGGAAGTGGAAAAGAAGAAAAAGAAAATAAGGAACCGGTTGAAAAAAGAATAGGACTCACAGTGGCGGGATGATGCGGTGCGCATGCCGCATGCCGCTGGAGATGTTCCGCGCTCGTCGGAGGCAGCAGTAGGGATTGCTTCTCCGCTGAGAGGAATCGGAAGCTCGCTCTTTGGGACCGTTGTGCCGTCGAAAAAGAGGAGTGGCGGTGGATCGATTACCTTCCCAGGAATGACAACGGCACGAATTTGTGTTTGCTTGTTGGATGCTTTTCAAATGCATAAGTTTTCTGACAGTGAATTCAGTTGTGTCTAACGTTTATGTTTATTTGTATAACAAAGTATTATGGCTAATTAATAACTAATTATAATGTAGTTTTCTGTTTTTAAGTAGGTTTCTTATTTTCTTAACCTCTAAAATTATTGAAGTATAACATTTAATAAGACCAACTCTGTGACTTTTTTTAAAAAACAAATTTCCTTGTGTGCTTGTTTCATGTAACAATGCAAAAACTTGAGATAAAGGTTTAAAACCAATTTTACAAGTGATTTCAATTATTTTGTTTGAAAAGAACATCAAATATATATACTCTAAAACGAATAAATTTATAATTTATAAAATATTATGAAAAGATAATTAAATTAAAATTGACTTTTATATTGTAATACGGTAACACGCTTGTGTATATAATCATGAGAGATTCATAATTTAGGAATAAGACTTAATAAACATTGATTTTAATAAACATTGATTTTAATAAACATTGATTTTAAAGATTGCTTTTAAAGTCTAAATGTTTGTACATTGTCATAACCATTCAATCAATTTTATAATCTATTTAATCACCTTGTGAATCAATTTAACCAACTATTTTTCAATTCAAATTTCAACATTCCATAATTATTCTTTCAAATCTGTGTCAAATTTCATGTTGATCAAGACATTACTTTGTCATTTTCAAAGACTTATTGGTACACTATTCAACTTAATTAAGATCAGGCTCGACATTAGTTTTATTGTCCAATACCTCAGTTAATTCATTTCTGGTTTAAGAGAATCTCATATCCAGCAAGTCATAAGGATTGTGAAATATTTGAAGAATTATCTAGGGACTGATCTTTTGTATCCTTCAAATATTCCCTTTGAAATATAAAGTTTTTTCAAATTATGATTGGACAACTTGTGATACTACCAGTAAATCCATCTACAAGTTATTGTGTTTTCTTTGGAAAATCTGTAGTCACTTGAAAATAGAAGAAACAAATACGATCTCTAGATCTTCCTTTTGAGATTGAATACATGGCTTTAGTCTCTCTTTCTTATGAACTCCAGTGGCTTAAATACTTGTTTCACGATTTGTATTTTTCTATTTTCACTCCCTACTTTTATCTTTTGCGATAGTAATTCAACAATTCAAATTGCTAAAAATCTCACTTGTCATAAGTGAATAAAAGCATATAGAGATTAATTGTCACATTATCAAACAAAAATTTCAAGACGATCTCATTAGTTTCTTCATGCTCCTTCTACCAATCAACCACTTGATGTGTTCACCAAACTCCTTCACCTAACCACTTTAAAGACTATTATATTTCCAAGTTGAGTCTTCATGATATTCATGTTCATCTTGGAAGGGGGTGTTAAAATATTTCAGTTAGTTTGTGCTTTTAGTTTCATTTATTAGTTAGTTTCTAAGTGTGATGCGTATATACTAAGCAACACTCTTCTATGAAAGTTTTTTTTCTCCTTTTTTATGTACTTTTTCTTCCAACACAATAAAGTTTTTTTCTCTTTCAACATAATGAAAATTGTTTTGGCAAAACAAAAAGAATTATTCAAATGAAACAAAAATTAAGAATAAGAGAATAAAGAAGATGATTTTTTTAAATTACCTAGTAACTGAAAGGTTTATGCAACTCAACACTTAAATTGAAAGTTAAACATTCTCATGAAAAAAATATATTAAAAAGGAATAGAAATAATTAAATATGAGTCTGAATTGATTTTATAGTAAGCCAAATAATTAGAATAAAAAGAAAAAGAATGTGTGTAGTTAAAAGAAAGCAAAACTTAAAAAATTAAAGACTAAGAATTATATATATATATATATATATATATTAATAAATTATGAGAATTTTAGTAATTTAAAGGGAGACAGAAATGAGAATAGGATGACTATTTGGGTAGGTATGGGACGGGACAAGGAGATATGTACATATCAATATCCATACACAATCAATGCAGATATCACCTATCAAAATGAGGATGAGTTTGGACAATACTCACAAGGACGAATTTATTTGTCATCCCTAATCACACTCCTCTGTTTTGAGACTATCAAACCATTGGTCCGTAGAGTGTAATCAACATTAGAATATTTTTTGTTTAGTTTACTTTTAACTAATTATTGTTTGAATTAATATATATACCTATCCATTATTATATTTGTTATTTTATTTTTTCCTTCTAATACAAATTGATTTTTGTTTAATAGTTTTTTTATTTCTTTTTGGAAAAAATTGAATTAATAATTATTTTATATATTTAAATTAGTATATAATTATTATTTGGTAATAATTAACTAAATTGCATAATAATAAAGCATAAATTAATTAATTATATCATACATTGCACAAATTTCAGTTCCTTTCCTTTGGTTTTGCTCCTAGAAACATTGTAAACATGTTTCAAAACTTTCTCTGCCTATTCAGGTTTGGCGTTGTATATGGGGATAACAGGCTATCGGTCAACGCGTTTGAAGCCAAAAGAGAATAATGGACATTGGCTAAGATTATGTGATAGAGGTCGGTTTCCCAATGTGCTGAAGGTGATGAACGTTGGCCGAGACCGTATGGTAGTTGATCTGCCAACATGGGGAAGTAGGCTTGACGAGCGTTGGTTGAGGTCGTGCCGTAGAGCTCAAATTGCCAAATACTAATGGTCATTGATTGAAACCATACATTAAAGGATGGACGACCAACGTGTTGAAGTTAGATTGACAGATGTTGGTTGAGATTGTGCGGTAGAGGTCAGTCTGCCAACATGTTGAAGATGAATGTTTGCTAAGACCGTGCAACAGAGGTCAATCTGTCAATATGCCGAAGTTGGCGATCTTTGACCGAGACCGTGCAGTAGAGGCCTTTAGTTTTGAACAAAAGCTCATTCGATCGAGCTACGGCAATTTGGACCAAGCGGTATAGGTTCTTTGTAGAACTCTTCTTTCACCAAATCGACATTTGATCGGTAGGGATTCACCTATGTGAACTCTTTTCTCACCGAGTTGTTGAAGGTGTGGCAAGAGTTCACTTGGGTGAACTCTTACTTCATCGACCTATGGTGATTTGGACCAAGTGGCAAGGGTTTTTTGCATAACTCTTCCTTCACCAACTCGGCGTGTGATTGATAGGGGTTCACCTAGGTGAACTCTTCCTTCCCCGAGTTGTTGGAGGTGTGACAAGGGTTCATTTGGGTGAAATCTTTCTTCACAAACCTGACCGAGCTATACTTGTTCTTGAAACCTAAAAAGAGGAAACTGAATGGTCAAATTGCATGGTTAAAACAAACCATATTATTAGGTTGATGATAAAGTCGAGTAAGGCTCGGAAGAACCCAAATTAGGCTACGGTACTGATTGACCAAGCCCTTTTAAGAGAGGTCGAACATTCATTCACAAAGAAGTTGTATGTGGCCATTCAATTGAGGTTGAATCAAGAGCCATGACTTGAGCCCAAACATGGTCGCACATTTCAATAGTCTAAGCGAGAGCCAAGTGTGCACAATATGTGTTGAAGCCAAATTAGGTTGAAATGAAGCTATACGTCCAAACAAATTCAGCTATTTTACTAAGGTTGGATGTAGTCGTACTGGAGAGGCTGATTGGCCAACATGATGAAGCATAAAGATTCTATGATGATGAAGCCAAAGAAGGTTGAGAAGAAGCCAAATGAGGCTTATATTGACTGAGATCGTTCAGGATAGGATGAACGATCAGTTATGGAGCCAAATGGGGTTGAGAAGCTGAGATGTTTGGTTTATGTTGAATAAAGGTTTAATCATTCAGGTAGTCTCTATTTTTGGTGATTTTTCTAAAATAAGTCCCTTATTTGTTTTTTGTCTCACGAGACTCTATTTTTGAAAAATTGAAGTAATTAGATCATTGTCGTTAGTTTTATACTAATACCGTTAAAGATGTGCCACATATCAACTCGTAGTTTTTTTGAATTTTTTAAATATTTTTTTATTTTTTTTATTTTTATTTTAATTTTAAAAAGATGTCACGTGTCAAGCTAATATTGTACCACGTGGCAATGACAGTGTGACATGACATTGGCAGTGCCATGTGTCAATGTCAAGACATATGTCATTGCATTTGTCTCAATTTAGTCCTTGTATTTTTATTTTGTTTCAATTTGGTCCCTGTATTTTTATTTTGTATTAGTTCTAACTTTTTTTAAAAATTATACAGTTTTGTTCCTCCCCAAATTCAGACAAAATTTAATTTGTATATAAATATATACAAATATTTTTATTAAATATTTTTAACAAATTGAAATTTTTTTTTGAAAATCCCAACTAATGTAGAATTTGTAAAGAAATAACTAACAAAATAACTAATATTATTGTGTTTTATAATAAAATGGTCATAAATGTGAGTAGTTTACTTTTTTAAGTATTATTGAAATAGGATCGCGATATTCTAAGAACGCCAATTTGACAAAAATTTGACAACGCCACGTGTCAACTTTTAATTGGTCGAATTTGAATGTTTTTTGTAATTAAAAATCTGATTTGGAGGGGCCAGAAGTTAGGATTCTGAAACTGCCCTCTTCATTTTCGAACTCTATCTTCTGTCCTTATCAACCTCTTCTCTCTCCATTTTAGGGATTTGAATTTCATTTCAACTTCTCTCTTCATAGCAGTGTTGTTCTTCCTCCATTTTGAGGGTTTCGTTTGTTTTCAACATCTCTCTCTCCTGCTTCCCTGTCACCATTGTTTTCGTTTGAATCTCTGTGGACATTGGGTTTGTTTCTTTGACTTGTAGATTATGGTTGTCTCCTTCGGTGTCTCTGTGAACTCGTCTTCTTTGTTTGAGTTAGAGATTAACGTTGTGTCGTTCGGTGTGGATTTGGTGGAAGTTGTTACCTTTTTATGCAATGGGTTCGTCCGGTGACAATGGTTGTTCGAACAAGGTATGAACTTTTTCGTGTCTCCGTATTCGTATTTTGGGGAGGGGATTTTGGTGTTGCATGTGTTGGTAATTTTTTTGGTGTTGGTAATTTTTTTGGTGTCTTGCTTTTGGGTTGTGACTTACGTTGGTTATTTGTACCAAAATACATTTTTTTTTGCAGTTGTTTGTTCGTCACTCATTGAAAACGAAACGTATTGCTTCTTTGAATGACATTTTGAGTGAGGAGCAGAAGTCCATAATCTCGAAGACTCACTTTCAATGGCTTTTAGAATTACGTGATAATATTAAGATTGGAAGGAATGTTTTAGCGATTTATTGATTAGATGGGATGATGACAGAGGTGGTTTTAGTTTTGGAGATAAATTTGTTGAATTCAAGGAAATAGATGTTAGCTTAAGCCTAGGGTTGGGTTTGGTCGGTGAGCAGATTAAATTGAATGAAAACAAACTTAGTGAAAGTCATTGTCGGAAGTACTTTGGTGATGGAAAATATGAATTGGATTTGGTATATGAATTTATTTTGAAGCAACACAAAAAGTTGCCTTCAATAGATATTTGTAGGTTGTACATTTTGGTAGCAATTATTGAGGTATTGTTTCCTAATCGCAGTAGAACAATATTCCCAATTTTGTTTGAAATTGTTGATAAAATAAGTGATTTGGGAACTTTTTGTTGGGGTCGTTGATAACAGTTGAAAAACTGTTATTTTCATGATTAAAATTGACACTAAAAGCAACCTTTACACTTAGAAACTAGCTTGAAATCATGCTTTTCTTTATATTTTCATAAATAAGAGAGCTGGACAGGTTTATGCTTGATTTCAGTGTTTTTGTGCAGGTTTTAAGGTGAATTTAGTGAAAGAAGTGAAGAAGGAGAGAGATGAAATCAGAAAAGACATCAAAAAGTGCAAAAGGAGAAGCCGAAGTCACCGCTCAGCGGCAGTTTACCGCTGAGCGGCAATCAGGAGCT
>NW_025916634.1:0-24968 GCF_018835915.1 Vigna umbellata
GACCTATTTGAAATTCATGACCAAAATAGGGACCTACGGAGACATTAAACCTAAACAATAACTCCCAATAAAAACATAATAAGGAATAATAACCGTATTTAATCATTCAATATTTAGGTTACTTCTATGATTCATAAAAATAAAAATAAAAAATTGTACTTTTTCGTCCGTGTGTACTCGACGGTTTCAGACTACTATCGTGGTACAAAAGCAAACCAGTGACATTATAACCAAAGATGCACGTAAAATGCATGTTACCAAAGCAAACCTGTCACAAGTCATCAAAGACATCAACCACTCCCTTACGGTATTACCCCATCCTACATTGTTAACACCACTCCCCGCTAATTCTTAGAGCTCTGTACAAAATTACATTTCCGATTCAAACTAGTACACCAAATTTATACAATCATTTTACTAGTATCTACCAACAACAACAGGGTGCATTCGCTTTCTGCAGGGAAAAAAAAAAGAGAGAGAAGGAAAAACAGTGAGAAAGAACAGAATCTGATTCACATTTCATGATCATTTATAGTGTTTTGTTTTTCATTTTTGGCCAGAAGATTTTATTTATAGTTACACATTACATGAAGCCAATCCACGCATAAATGATACTGCTGAAACCGCAATGCCTGAATCCAATCCACGCACGGTCTACTTAAACTCTACCAAACACGTCCTGATGCAGTCCTCGTAAAATTGTGGACATAATCACCGTGAAGGGAATACCATAGTCAATAACTGAAGTTTGAGTTTCACAGGTTGTCAGCACAGATGAGTGATTAAAATTCGCATAAATGAAGAGATTTTCTTAAGAGCTTCAGCACAGTCACACAAAAGATACAAAGTGGAACTCCACGTGCATCTCCAAATTTATCTGCCTCGGAAGTACCGCTATTTTAGACTCTCCGTTTATACACAGCTGGGCTTGAAACCTTTTGAGAACCCATGCTCGCAGTCCTTAGAAGCCTACGGAACTCTGATAGGCTGATTTTTCCGTCTTTGTCGATATCAGCTTCCTCCAGCAAAGGATCAATGGAGCCTCTCAAGCCTGTATGCTGAAAAGCCAAGAAGAAATATTAGCTATAGCAACTACGTTACCTTAATTGTTTTAGACGTTTATCTTTACAAATGTGCACCGCCTAAAACTGAGAAGCGATAGCCCTCCCCAAAAAAAATCATAAACTCTAAGGATGCAAAAACTAAAAGATAACTATTTTGAATCCTTTTGAGAGTTTCGCTATAAACGTGTAGGGGCATTCACAAAAGTTGTGATACCAACCATTTTAAGTTCATCTGGAGTAATATAGCCATCTTTATCTAAGTCAAATTTCTCAAAAGCAGCCTGTGACCGCTGCTGCCACTTGCCAGAGTCGTCCTCCAACTGATGCACATGTAATGTAGCAGCCACAAACTCACTAAAATCCACTAGCCCATCAGTGTTGCTGTCTATCTGAAAACACAAGATTGAATTATACTATTTTTGCAAGCTAGAGAGTATGAGAAAGCAGCATTAGTGGAAAAGAGTAATTTGGGGAAGGCACATATATCTTCATAGAAGTAAGAGAAAATTTATCAATTACCAAAGAAACTCCGTAATTTTAAACGTAGAATAAAGGCTGAGAAGAAGCAGCCAGCAAACAAAATTACATGTGTTTCTTGTAAAAGATCAAAATACTAACCGCTTGCAATATCTCTAGTACACGTGGTTCTTTCAACTTCCAAGGAAGATCTTTCGCAAGAGCCTGCACAAAATCTTCCCTTTAGACTAAAGTAGGGAAATATTTAAGGGAATAATTCTGTCACCAATAGATAAGTGATGTCTTTAGATTTAAGTTGGTTACAGAGCCAGTAAACTAAACACTACCTGTCTCATCTCTTCCAAACTAATAGAACCATTTTTGTCCACATCTATAGCATCAAATTGATCTTTTAGATCAGCCAACTCTTCTTCATTAAGTGTGCTAGCCAATGCCTGCAGGGCAATTATTGAAATTATGTGTTTCATATGATCATCAAACCAGTAGCATTAACCTTACTTATACAAATCATAATCCTAGCTAATTAAGGAAACAAATCTTGATAAGATAAAGAAATATGGTAACTAATTCAAAGAGAGAAAAAAGAAACAGGGAAACTAATTCTAAAGGATAATCTAAAATATGATTATTTCCATATATTCCAACAGAATCACTTGTCAGAAAAGCTGAATGTTAAAAAGTTCCATGCCTTCTGTCGTGAAAAAGTCAAAAACTAATTTCTCTTACCCTGAGTGCAAATTGTTTCAATCGACTATATTTCACAAATTCCCGCATGTTGCTAAGAACGGATATATCAATAGGAATCTCCGATGCTTCTCCTCCTTCTCTAACCCATGGATGTGCTGGAATTATCAGTTTTAATCAAAACAGTTAAACATTAGGGAAAGCTTCAGTTAAGAAAGTGTTTGGCATAGTAGATAAAATAATACAGCTTACTTTGCAAATTCTGTGAATAGATAATGCTACTTGAACAACACTAAAGACATGATGCAGAGCCATTGCATTCCATTTAGTGCAAGATAGTTAGATTAAATTAAGTGGCACAAAAGCAATTTGAGACTCTATATAATGTAAAGTGATGTTTATATAGCATTACCACTGTCCAGAAACACCATAGATCATGTTCACTCAATATAACTGTAAGCAAATCTTGAGTAAAACTGCCGAGTTCATTCAGCAAAAACTAGCATAGCTGAACACTTAGGACAGAAAGCAGTTAGAGGTTCAAAATATACTGAAATATCTCCTTTTAGTTTGTCTTTTTTATTAACAACCACTGCTGTAGGAACAGTTGCATCCCCTTTCTCTCATGAACATGAACCTATACTCTTCTGTTCAATCTCACTAAATTCTCCTTTTTCTGTTTCCAGGTTTGTAATAACTTGTCCAATTAACCAGGCCCATAATTTGGGGAGATGGAGCAACATATTGAATCCTTGGAGAAGATAACCAAAGAAATAGAGAACATGGTGCGCAGCTGGATTCATCAGAATCTAATATCACACATATAAGATGCCTGATAACATCAATGTGATTAAACTGAAACTACGGTAAGGGAAGAAAAACACAGGCTTTGAGAAGCTAGACAAAAGAGACAAAGAAGGCATACAGTTCTGCAATTCAGAGTCATCTGAATGGAATAAGGAGGCAGTGAAAATTGCAATAATTCACTCTGGTTATGAAGAATTGGGTATGGGGCACAGTCGAACATGAGTAAGGTATAACTTTCCTATTTAAAGATAGCAACTTAATGGGTTGATAACGAGAATCAAGTTCTTTAGATTCATCAAACAAAAGTGGTAGAGGATATAGCCTATATCGACATGGAGAGCACAAAGGTTTGGTTTTGGTTATTATAAAAGAAGTCTCCAGACCTTTCTTGAGAGCAAGATCAACTAACAAAGGCCTTGCCACGATAAATACCAGACTCCTTTCAACATGCCTCCTGAAACTAGGGGTTTGGGTCACCAATGTTGCAGTTTTTACACAGTACTAGTGTTCAGCTAAACCACGTGGGCCTTAGGGCTACAGCTAATCATGAGATGTTAGGATCCAATTACAAGGTATTGGTGACTTGGAGAAGCAAGAAGCAGGTTGTGGTGGCAAGGAGTAGTGTAGAAGCTGAATTCAGAGCTATGGCTCCGGGTATATCTTACACTCCAACTCTCACAAACAAATTCTTATATTTTTCTCAGGCCGATAACATAGTGCAATGCTACATATATCAATTTAAGTGATATCAATTTAAGTGAACCTTCAGAGACAAATTGATTTTGGTAACAACAGGACAATATGTATAAATTAAATTATACAAATAACCGAGCAATTACTTATCATTAAAAGGGAAATTGATCTTAGTGAAAAAAGATAAAAGCAAAATTTTAAGATATAGTTGCACAGTAGAATTCAATATTTGGTATCATTCTAAATTTATATATTAGCGATTATTACAAGTAAACTTTAAGACTAACACAAAAAAAAAAAAAACTGAATTAATAAAGTAAAATTTGCATCTAAATTATATGTTATAATTTGGTCATATCAGTAATTGATATGAGATCTCTAACACATTCCTTCACACTGAAAATATTGAGTACGGGAATAAAGAGGGACCCAATAGTGGGTTGCATGATAAATCCAACAAACCTCATTAGAATAACCTTTGATATCATCTTAAAAAGTTTATCCTAACCAAGTGTGAGGTTATGTACAAAACATATAATTCTGAGACAATAAGTGTTCTTTATCTATACAGAAGATGAATGGGTCTAACTATTCCACTGCCACTGATGATTCACTTGATGCTCCTACATTTGGTTGATTAATCTTCAATAACATTGGAAAATTATATCAAATGGTGTGAGACATGTCCATCCACTAGTAGCATTGTTTCAGTGGCACGTATTGGTAATCCATCTTCTTGTCTCTCTCAATCACCTCCTCTTGGTCACTGGTTTATTGACTCTGGTGCAATTGATCACATATTTGATAATTGTTCTCTTTTCTCCCCCTTTACTAAAGCTGCCAGTTTTTCCTTTTATAACTACTGCCAATGGTTCACAAACACAAGTTTGCGACATTAGTTTTACCCAACCCTTCCCATCCCTTACCGTTTACTTTATTCTTTATATCCCTAATTGCTTTTGTAATTTACTGTCTATTGCCCGATTGACCCAATCCCTTGAAATTAACCTAACCTTCACTAAAAGTAATGTTATCGTGCAGGATCGGATATCCTGTCAAATGACTGGTATCGGATGTGAATCACATGGTCTTCACTATCTCTATCTATTACCATCACTATGTGCATTAATGGTCTCTCCAATGATGATTCATGCTCAATTAGGACATCTTGAGTAAACAAAATTGCAAAAGATGGTGTCAAGTTTAAAGCATTTACTTTGAATTGTGAGCCATATTAATCAGGAAAACATGTTTGTTAGTATAATCCTGGTAGTCTTATTAATTGAGCTTTGTCTCATTTTTTTTTTAGTTCACCTAATATTTGAGGATTGAGGAGTCCTTCCCGTGCTGTTACTCCTTTTGGTTTTAAATATTTTAATACCTTTGATGATTGTTTCGGATGTACTTGGATTTGGTTAATGAAATGTTTTCTATATTTCAAACATTTTTAATGAAATCATAACACAATTTGGTATATCTACAAGTACTTTATTGCTTTTGGTTAAAACATGCTATAGACATAACTTCATACCTGGTGGAGACAAACTTTCTAAGAGCATTAATTTAAAAATTAAAAATTCTAAGTTTTAACAATAAAGTAGCATTTAAATGGGGTGCATTTTGAATTCTATATATTCAATGCCTAAATTTTAGGTGCTATACAGAACAACCACCTAAAAAATAATATTACAGTTAATATCATCATTGATACTACTTTTATTTTAGACAAATATCACTTAAAGGCTCAAATAACATAATAAACAGTCTTCTAATTGTAAGAAAACAACAGGATACATACATAGAGCTTGAGCAGCAGTTAACCTTGCCCGAGGATCCTTTACCAGTAATTTTTTCACAAAATCTTTTGCGGCATTACTTATAGTTGGCCATGGTTTCCGTTGGAAATCAGGCTTTTTCCGTAAAACCTGCATATCAGATCATAAATTATACACAACAACAAAAGCATTATTAGCTATTTCCTTTGTAAATGTTCAAAATTACGTGGACAATTAAAGTAAAGGTCAGACTTATAATGTCATTAAGAAACATGAATGGATAACAAATCCCACATAAATAGGTAAAATAAAAAAAATTACATGATAATAGTGTATTATACCTCCTTAAAAATACCATCCTCGGTCTTATCCCAGAATGGACGTCTCCCACTTAGCAATATGTATGTAATAACACCAATGCTCCACACATCTGATTGTGGGCCAGACTTGCGTTTTAGTACTTCAGGTGCAACATAGTAAGCACTGCCAACAATATCATGAAACTTCTTTCCTGCAGGATTTTTTAGTTTTCAGCAATAGAGACCTATAATTCTCAAATAAAAATTGCAAGAGCATGCCTTGTAACAAAATCAAAGAAATAGGAGAACAATTCCGAAACAGAAAATGGAAGGCAAGAAAAACAAAGAAATTGGTCAAGCAAATGAGGACTCTCCCTCACCAGGTTTAATGAAATCCGACAAACCAAAATCTGTGGCCTTTAAAGGTGAATCTTCTTTGGTTGATTTCAGAAGAAAATTCTGCATGAATATGAAAAAAAAAAAAAAAAAATTCACCATATAGCATCTAGTCGTATAAATACCATTTCACACAAATTTGGCAGATATGTAAAGTGCTTGACCATACCTCTGGTTTCATGTCCCGGTGCACCAAACCATGTAAATGACACTCAGCTGCAACCTTGAGCATCTGCCTTACAACCACTGCTGCATCTTTTTCAGTATAACGACTGTCCTTCCTGATTGAAGCAAATGAAGAGGAAGTAAGTTCTGGTACACATAAACATAGACTCACAAATCATTCTTAGCCCTGGTTTTGCAATTTCAACTTAGAAATTCAGAAGTTACACATAGCCAAAATGAGTAAAGCTCCACTTTGGCTCCCTAAGATTATAAGTGCTAGGAAAAAGGGTCCATGAATTTACAGAACTTTCATTTTACTCCCCAACTTCATAAAATGTTTCATTAGCTTTGGTAAATAATGCACAAATACTATACATGTATCAGATACAATATATTTGATACAATGATTCTAAAACTACTTACGATACGATAGTCAAACTCAAAAATCAAACTAAACTCGTGGAGCTTTTGTAAAACTGACTCAAATCCAAATCACAAACGAGTAAGACTTTACCTAACATGTAAAGCAATATTAAAAGTCTATTAATGACATATATGCATATCATAATACTCTTAATACATCAATAATTCAACATTTCCACTTCATAATAAAGAAAAGTAGCCAATCACAATAATAAATTACGATAGTACATTAGTGCTAAATAAGATTACACTTGATAGATGACTAAATCATGTATAAATTCACAAAAACATAAGTTCTTAATGTGAAAATAATTCAAAATGGAGTCAATTTCTTCTAATAATTTGAGTCTAATAATATATAGTCATTGTAGGAGGAAAAGTCAAACATAAAATACATTTTATTTGATTTCAAAACTTGTTACTAGATGACTAAATCATATATAAATTCATAAAAACATAAGTTCCTAATGTGAAAACTGGAGTTAATTTCTTCAAATAATTTGATTATAACTTAGTATTGCCATCGTGGGAGGAAAAATCAAACAAAAACCACATGAGTTGATTTCAAAACTTGTTAACTCGCAGGAAAAATTAAACAAAAACCACATGAGTTGATTTCAAAACTTGTTAACTCGCATCGTGACTCGAGAGTTTGTGAGTATACCACAAGTTCAAAGAGTTTACCCGAGTTTGCTTAGAAAAGAGTTTGGTTAACTCATTTTCTCTAAGATAGTAAACTCGAATTTGACAACCATGCGGGTGAGCATGACCCAACCCAAACTATTGGTCTAGCCAAGCTGAAGTTGATTCGGATGAGTTTGAATTTGGAAACAGATACCATGTATTTTCCAGGACTAGTTCGGGAGTAGTCACAACACATTTTGTTTTGATATTCTCTTAAAAATATAAGTTTTTTAAACTATATAGATAATGAATATTTGTATAGCCTGATATTGTAATTATAGTACATTTGTTATGTTTAAGATATATATTTATAAAACGCAGCTTAATTTGAGTTTTATATTTTTGTCTTATTCTATGGTTTAACTATACATAGCGTAAAATTGTTATATAGTATAACTATTTTGAGTATTGATTGGATCTTTCGGACTTAAATAAATGGTCTAATCAAAATTTCGAGTTGGGTAAAAACAATGACAAATCCGGCCCACCCTGGGCCAAGCTCAACCCTAATACAATATATGTAAGAAATATAAGATGTCCACAAAAATTCAAAAAACATGGTAAAGATATAATTGTAATTCTTCAAATCCAAATTAGAAGATATACTTCTTCGACATTATTAGATTTAAAAAAAAAAGGAGTATAAACCACTGTCATGAATTATTAACTGATATTATCTACAAATAGAAAAAATACTATCAATCTCACTCTTTTCTAGAGGTAATCCATAAAGAGAACAATTTCTATTTTTTTATTCATCAAGGAGCAGTTCTTCTATATGTCTATATTAAATTATTAATTACACATGCTTCTTCTATGTCTCATGTATGTTGTTGAATTTTCATCACTATTTTTAAGGGCATGAATACTTCACCAATATGTATAGGAAATACTCAAGAGTATAAGTATCGGATGCTAATACGTGAAGCAAATAAAGGGATTGATGTTTCATCAAGTACTTTTCCAGTAAATTGTCACTTAAACTGAATGATTTTCTAACATTAAGCAACGTCAGGGACTGTAGTAAAAGTTGTGTAACGTAAGGGACTGGAGTAGCCAACACTTTCAATCACACCCAAAATCAAACAATACTTACTTGGCCAATATCCGATCTAGCAGTTCGCCGCCCTCGCATAACCTAAGAAGCACGTACAAATATAAATCACATGGAAAGAAAACAAACCACAATTTGGTAATCGAGCTCCCAAAGCACAAATCAAGAATATATTCAAGTGCTGAAAAATCAGAGCAACAAAAAAAGAAACAGCAACCGAAGCAACTTACTCCATAACTATATACACGTAAGAATCATCTTCAAAAGCATCATAGAACTGAACCACATTCTCGTGGCCAGTGAGCGCTTTCAATATCTTGACCTCTCGCTTAACATCCTCAACGGCTATAGGCTGAACCATCTGCCATCAAATTCAAGAATCAAAAAATCAAAAATCAATTCCTAACATTACATACAGCAAAGAATCAAAAGCACTAAATTCCAATCAATTTTCATTCGTAATCGTAAGAGTCATGACTTAAACGACGATGACATGAACGAAAATACCTTACTCTTATCGATCCTCTTAACGGCGACACGATCGGCATTAGCTTTGTCGATTCCTTCGTAGGTGTAACCGAATTGGCCGTGTCCCAGCAATTTGCCCAGCGTGTATCGCGTATCGAAATTTTTGTCGTAACCGAAATCAGTGCGCTTTCCGCATGGCACCTGCCGCGCACTTGCCTTGCGCCGTTCGGGATTGGCCGCCGCCGTCGGAGACTCGGGCTTCGCGGTTCGCTTGCGATTTTTCTTGTCGGTGACGGCGTTGCCATTGGAGCCGCTGACTTTGGTGGCGGAATAGCAAATTCCCATGGTCGGAGAGGGTCGAACACGCTTAAAAGATGAAAATCACGAGGAGCTTTAAAAAAGTTAAAATATCTATCTATCTAACTATAATAATAATAATAGTAATTAAAGCACTTGCATTTGTGATTCGTTTGGCAAAGAAAGAGACGGGTGTGAACTGGGATGCACAGGAAGAAGGGAAGAAAAGGGCGAAAGAAAGGTCAAAAGGGACCTTTGAACGAGAGCGATAACGGGACGGGGTCTGGACGAGACCCCTTCCCTATCAACTCTCCGTCCCCGATCAACCCCTTCAATGCAAATTAAACAAGCTTTAAATACTACTTTTATGTCTTTAAATATACTAATTTAATTGTATTTCGTTATACAAATAGTAATAACAAGTCAACAACATTAATCAATGTCTCTTTATTTATGAAAATTAAAGTTCAAACTTGCTTAAAGAGATATTAACAAGTTGGCTCTGCAATAATAGTAATTCAAAAGATTTGTTAAATCAAATTATGGGTTCAAACAACCTCATAACTAAAAAAATTTAACCACTAAAGTTGAAGTGTTTGTTTAAAACATTAGATTTTAGGAAACTTATATCAAGAAACTAAACTCTCTCTTAATTTACATTTCAAAAATTAACATTCTTAGCATGTTTTCCATAAATGATTTGTTATATTTTGGATGAAAACATTTTTGTGAGAGATGAGAATTTAACTTTCTTAAATTGATTATTTTAATGAAAAAATTTAGCATTATTCTTATTACGTAATTTAATATGACAATAAATAATTGTTTCAATAAATTTAGTATTATTACTCTCATTTATATTATTCTTAATATCATAATTATCATATATGAATAATTATCCTCAACCAAACAAAGTTTATTTTATGCGATGAACTAAAGTTATTATGCATTCTTTATTTCATAAAATTATTGAGTAGTAATAATTGTTTTTGGAATAAGGCATTTTTCTTTTCAATGACTCTAATTTTAAATTGCAAGAGCTCTTCAAATAGGAATTTTAGTTAAATTTATGATTTATATAACAACCTCAACTATCATTTCTAAAATAATATTTTGTTTACCAATCTTTCTAAGGAAGAGTTTAAAATAAACTCAACTTCATGTTGTGAAATGTGAATATTATAAATGACGTATAATAACACATTGCCTAAATTATATACTCTCAAAGGGTTTAGATACAATGATTCTTCATATATACGTGGTAGTAAAAGAAGTATGTCTTGCGCATATGAAATTATAGGTCTTATTTGAACTTCTTGTGCATAGTTTAGTTCAAATCATGTTAATTTTCTCCTTATATGTATGATAAGAAACCTTGACTTTCAAGTTCCGTGAATATAATTGTCCATTTCTCTATCTTGTTTATATTTTCTTTCATAACCTAACAAAATCACAAAAATATGGGACCATTTAGGTTAAGCCTTTACTCCTTATAAATAGGTATCCTCTCTTTAAAAATTATATCCCAATAAACTTGCTCGACATATGACAATGCTCATCCACATCTTAAGAAATGATATTTTTTGTATTAACATTCATTTTTTATTACAATCTTATGAAATTAACCATCTATGCAAAATTGTTCTGAAACATTTTAAAGATTGAAGTTTTCACTAGTGAAAACTTTTGTTACTAGTAGGAATGTGTGTCTACCTTGTTAGACAAGTATGAAGTTATTTTTGCTCTTACCACTTCTAAACTCAACTAAAGTAAATTTACAAAGCACATTGAATATTGAATCCATTTGAATAAGGTATGTTATCACGCGTAGCTTAACACATTATCTAAAAGTGTGTTTAGTGTATATTATTTCTACAAGGAATATAAATATATTTGAGATTCTCTTATTCTCAAATACAATGTTGAAAATGTGGTTAGACAAAGGTTTATTACTGCTTTGGATGTGGGTCAAGAATCACAATCAAAACACTTCTTCATACTTTTCTTCCAATCCTCCAACATTGGCTTAGGTCTCCGTTACAAAGTTATCCTTAGTTCCTCGTGTTCAAACTTCAAGCCAAGCAAGTGGATACCTACCAAAAGCAATATGACACCCCAGTTAGTTATATGTCCGATCGATTATGACAACAAAGTTTTAAATTCGCAATAAATACAATCACTCATATCTTTACATCAAACTTATATTTATAGGTTTCGATATGGGTTTGTGATTAGCACAATTGTAATCATAGCCCAAAATATGGTAAGTATGTTTTACCTATAAAGTTGATTATAGGTTGTACTTAAGGCTCTTTGAAGTTTATGACCAGTTGGTCGTCCACTCATATGATCGACCGACCGTAGTAACACGTTTAATCCTTTGTCCGTGCGGTTTATGACTAGTCGTACGGACATATAGTACACTTATAAATGTTGAGTTAAAATGTAGTTTTAGTTTATCTTTAAAATGTTTTTCATCATCATTATTTACATCACATATGAAATGAATTGTTGGCATGGAGCATTTTAAGCATGTTCTTAAAAAATTTTGATGTAAACATATTGTTGCAAAATCCTCTTGAAAGAAATGAAGACATAAACTTAGAGAATAATCATTTATAAATATTCAACATGTAATATCTGATTTTATTTAAAAAATGTAATCTTAATTTTTTAAAAATTAGTAACCTATAAAGTATCTGATTTTATTTAAAAAATGTAATCTTAATTTTTTTTCAATTTAATATATATATATATATATATATATATTATGATTTATTTGTATAGAATTATTAAAAGACCAATTTAATGTGCAATAACATTTATAAAACCTAGAGTTAGGTCATATTATGGATAGATCAGCAAATTAAGAGCTCAATCATAAAATATAAACTTAATAAATTATATGTTTTATTAATAGTCCATATTTTATCTGAAACATTTTTTTATGATAAATTTTGAATTTATGAAAATATTAGACGTAAAATTGTAATCTATAAATTAAATTTTACTATATTTAAATAAACAGACATACTGACCTATCATAATAAATTTGTTCACAAGTACAGAAACTTGATTTATTTAATTAAATAAAAGTTTTAAAGTTTTAAATCTAACATTTAAAAAATATATAAATTAAGTTGAATCAAACTTGAAACGGGTCACCCTATATAGGTCGGGTCGTGTGGGTCATCCTATATGAAACACAATCATCCTATATTTCGTTTGGGACACCTGTACCTTTCTTTCAAATATGCATACCTTTTTATTTATAATTTGACGGTTGCATTGCATCCATTAATTAGGCCACGATGGGACGTGGAGAGTTAGGTACAGTATGCGGTTGAGATTCAAACAGTTTCCATATCTAATATCTTTATTTTTTAACATCTAAATATACCAATTTCTTTCACATTATTTTATAAAAGAAATGAAATAATCAAACGGAATTTTCGGGTGCATTCATGATTTTCGGATTTTCCCCCCAAACGTCACATATGGCATTTAAAAAAAGTATTGTATTTCTGTAAAGTTACATGGGTCCCTTGAAGACAACCATGAATTAAAGAAATAAAAACCATCTTATTAACATTTTCTTAATAAAGGCACAAAAAACCTTTCAAATTCATTTTGTGTGTCATGTTAGTTATTAAGATATCACTAAAGAATATTTTTAATGATTGTGTTTTTTTATAATGTCTTATATGTATCTATTAATTAATTTTCTAAATAACTAATCTCTACTCAACGAGTTAACTGATATAATTAATGGAATTTCATTAGTTTCAAATTAATATAACTCAAATTTAAAACATTGCTCAGAAAAAATGAATTAGTTTTTACAATAGAGAATTTAGTTAAGAAGATTTTAAAATGAAATTATATAATTAAATCCTCTACTAAAATAAGGTGGTTTGAGTGATACAAGCAGTGGCACTTATTTCCATTTAGATATAATGAGGTGTACATAAACCCCCTTGGATCCTAGGATACAAAGACAAGACAACAAAACATCTCGACAGGTTCAAACTAAAAAGATTAAAAAAACACAAAGACGAGGATCCATGGCCCTTAAAAGAATGCTAAAAGCACCAAACTAGTAGGAAATGATAATTATTTTATAGTATCTTTGAAGACTAAGCAAGAATTTCCTTCAAAGGCTTGGACTCTAGCTTTGCCCTCTCAAGGTCCTGCTGTTGCTTTTCCTTAGCCAGCTTCTTCATCCTTGCCATCTCAAGATCCTTGCTCATTTTCCGCCTGTACATTTCAGCAAAAGTGATCGGTTCCTCCATCACAGGTTTCTCTCCCTCTCTCACCTTCAAAGGGTACACAGTTGCATTTGGTGCTGGGTTCTGAAACGTCGCTATTGACAAACGACTGTGGTTCGAGTTCACCACTGCTTGGTGATCAGCATTCTTGAACCTTCCATTGCTCAGATACTGCATGCATCAGCGCCATTGCATTATTAAATTAACTTTTATCTTTGAAAACGAACTTAGATACAATGATACAATGATTAATATATACTCACGTGACCATGGTCTCCAAGATTGACAACAAAAGCACCCTCTACAGGCTGAACAGTGATCCAGGTTTTACCATTGTCCCTGGTGGCTTGAAGTCCACCGACCTGGTCCTGAAGCAGCAAGGTGATGGTGCCAGGATCAGTGTGGCGTTTGAGACCGAGTGTGAGATCAGGTTCAGGGCATTTGGGGTAGTAATTGACCACAACCTTCTGGTCCATATCAACACATGCATTTGTCAAAGCATCCTTCTCTAACCCCATTGCCTCAGACAACACTTCCAACAATTTGCATGCCAGCCCCATCAGCTTCTCGCTGTATTCCTCAGTCACTGCTTTCCACCCTTCTGGTGTGTCCGGCCACCGCGAATAGTCCCTTGCTTTGATTGGGTACGAAAAGTATGTCACGATCTCTCTCCAGTCCTGCACGGACTCCCCCTACCATGTCCAAAAAAAACCCCACATCGTTTAAACCCACCACTTTATTTCACTCATGCACGGAAAAAAGTGACGTAAGATAAACCCTTTATTAGCTGTTTACATTTACGAAAAAAACAAAAAGAAAATAAATGAATCATATTGTAACTCGTAAAATAATGTGGTGGAAAAAAAATGAAAACCATTGATAAATATTTGTATTATTTAAATATTGAAATACTTTTTATTCATCATGTACTATAATATGATAGTATTAAAGAGAGAGAAAATGAGTCGATTTTCAAATTATAATGAATTAATTTTTACCAATCAAAAAATAGTTTAGACTAACTCGGAAAACTGTACAAAAGATGGGATTATGAGATGACAGTGAGAAACATAATATTATGAAAACTAGAAAGGAATAGTTATGAGAAAGAATCGTTTTCAGAACAAAATCACGAGCACAAATTTTTCCATGGCTGAGCATAGGAACACATGGGCAAGAAAATGAATGGTCTATCTAGCTCTCACATGTTTCTACAAATATTATATATTCAAAGGGAATTTTGTATATTTAAAAATAAAGACTATAATATATTTAACTTATTCTTTTAATATTAAAATTCTTAATTTTTTAAAAAGGTTTTTAAAAAATGTTCTTGTATGAAGCCAAATAGACAAGGCCAAAGTGCGTCTAAGCCTAAGTTTAGATTGCGCAAACTATACTATAGGATGCAAGTGTTCGTAACCGCAATTCGTACCATTTTCTCCCTAAGAATTAATAGAACCATAATTACTAGTTATTGTAGGTAATTAAATGAACAATTATTTACCAATAAAAATTTTCGTACACCATCATTAATTTCGTCTAAAAAAATTTTACACGCATTTTTCCCTTATAGAAAGTATAATTCAGGTGTTAGGTATCAAAATAGTTGAAAGAATAAAAATAAAGAAAAAAAATATCATTGGAGCAAAAATATGAACATCATGAATCTGGAAGAGTGTTAACGTCTCATTAAATAAGAGATAAGTTTTTTGACTTCACAAATCAGTCTCAAACTATAATGAAATTTATAAAACATTAGTTAAACTTAGTAATTTCATTCTCTTGTTTGATAAAACTTCGCGTATCATTCGTCTTCTCTTTGGATAAAACTCGGAAATGCGTGATTTGTTTCCCATGAAAGTCTAGACAGCAGCATATGTCAAACGAAAATTACATTTTCTTAGAAAAAAAAGGAATTGCATTATGGGAAGAGAAATTACAAAAAAGTGTTATATAATTATTCATATTTATCAATTATACTTATAATCAGTATTAACATTTTATCAATATTAACATTTTATTTATTATAACTAATAAATAGAACAATAGAATTATAAAAAATAAATATTTTATTTATTCTCATTATTTTTCTTTTCATCAGTCTTCCTATTATCATATATTAAATATGTTTCTATAAATTATTTTTAAAAATTATGTATTTCATTCCTACAATTCTTTATATAAAAATTATACGAAAATCATTTAAAATAATTTGAACTAAATATATAATTAATCTAAATTAAATATATATCTAATTTTTGTCTATGTATTGTATATGAAAGTATTGTAAAACATACTCTTCAAAAATAACACTATTAAAAAACACTTACTCTTCCAAAAACCACACTATTCCATTCAAAAAGCATACTATAAAACAACACACTATTAAAAAAATACTGCTAAAAAAAACTATAGATCTTTATGAAAATAATGTAAAATATATTTCTCAACAAGTAGAGATTATACTATAATACAGTATAAAATTTTGTATATCATATAGTCATTCATACGTGGATGAAATATATATTTAATTTATGGATTAAATAAATATATATTTAATTTAAAAATGAAATAAAATTTAAAGAAATATTTATCCCCTTTATTATCCACTAAAAGTTTATTTTTTACATTGAAATATAAGGTTTTTCAATTTTTTTATATATATAGAATTTGTTTCAGTTATTATAATTTGGACAACAGATATTAAAATACATAATTTATAAACAGAAAATAAAAAGTTCGTGTGTCAAAAGAATGAAGAATGAAGGTTACTTGGAGATGGCTGGAGACAATGAAGCCACCCTTTTTACCACCGGACATGTCAAAGCGAAGCTTCTCCTCCGGCGGCAAAGCGAAGAACTGGGTGGCGAGACGAGTCATTTCGGAGATGAGTTTTTGGTCCACACCGTGATCAACAACCTGAAAAATACCCCAATTCTCGCAAGCCTGGACAATTTTGTCGCAAATGTTTTGTCTGCGGCCATGGACGTCGTCGATTCCGGCGAGAGAAATAACGGGGATCTCGTCGCTGAATTGGTTGTAGGCAACCTTGGGGCGCTCATCCTCGTCCCTGACGAAGCTGGATTCCAGGGTTTTCTCCTGCGCTAGGTACGTTAGAGTTTTGGCTGTGGGGGCCATGGCGGTGAACTGAGTTTTGTGTGTTGCGAGCGGTGTGGGACTGAGGAGTTTGTGAGTGTAGAGAAGGTTAAATAGAATGCAGAGGGTTGAAGGATTGGTAAGAGAATGGAAGATTGAGAGGTGTTTAAGAGCATGTCCACGTAGTGTGGTGGTAGCTCCTACTTACTACTCTTTCTTTCCTACGGTTTATGCTTATTTATTATTAGCCTCTGCCATTAAAGTCTCTCTCACGTTCCTTACCTAACTCTCTGCTTCTTCTTTTATGCTTTTAACTTTTTTTTTAACTTATAATTCTCATTAATTCTTAATTTTTATTAGGTAGCTTATTTTATACCAAATTAAGGAACAAATACTACTATAAAAGTACCAATTATAATAAATTAACGTCTCTAAAAGATTATGATTAAGAAGAAAAGTTTCACTAAAAGTAGATTTCTAAAATTTTAGTTTTTAAAAAAAAAAAATCACCCAACGTAATTGTATATTTTCTTTATTTCTATTATGAGCATATTTTAAATAGATTGGTGATATTTTTATAAGGTATTATATATTGGGTTTGCTAACGCGCGTAGCCCTGTTTTTCAGTTCGTACATTTTAGCAATGTGTACCGGGTTTCAGTAGATAAAAATACCCTTATATATCATGGATTCTAAGTGTTAAGGTTAAGGGTATTTTAATAATTTTCATTCTCAAAACTAAAATCTCAACCCTTTCTCTTTCATCTCTCTCACTCGAATCTTTTCTCTCTCATCCCTACTATAGCCCCAATTCAAAAAATCAGAAGCATTTGTCGTTAAACAATCTTACAAAAAATGATTTTATAATGAGTTTTAATTTTATAATTTTTGTATTATATAATTTTATCCAATTTTCACAAGAATAAAGGAATTGGTAATTGAACTGAAAAAAATCAAAAATAATAAAAGTTAAACAATTTCTTACAAAAAATGATTTTATAATGAATTTTCATTTTATAATTTTTGTCTTATCTAATTTTATCTAATTTTCACAAGAATAATGACATCAAAGGAATTGGTAATTGACCTGGAAAAAATCAGAAACACTCGTTGTTAAACAATTTCTTACAAAATATGATTTTATAATGAGTTTTCAATTTATAATTTTTGTCGTATATAATTTCATCTAATTTTCACAAGCATAATGACATCCGAAGGAATTGATAGTTGGCCTAGAGGGTTTTTTTTAGAGATGATGATTCAACATATGTAGATGATGAAATTAGAGAGGTTAGTGAAGATGGTGAAATTGAAGAGATCTTGAATAAACCTTTGCCTAAAGGTACTCTTTACAAAGACAAATTGTTTAACGACAAGTGTTTTTGATTTTTTTCAATTGGGATTACAATTTCTGATTTTTTGAATTCGTGCTATAGTAGGGATGACAGAGAAAAAGTTGGAGTGAGAGAGATGAAAGAGAAAGGGTTGAGAGGAATGAGAGAGGTGAGCAAGGGTTTTGGTTTTTTTTTTAAAATCCGGTACACATTGTTAAAATGTACCAACTTAAAAGCAGACGTACGTGCCTTAGCAAACCCCGTTATATATTTGTTTATATAGTGTTAAATTTATTTTTCCTGTTTATCAATGAATGTACTCTTTTAACAATGAATAATGATTAAAAAAAAAAATAGAAGTCTTATCAGAGAAAGTAGATTTGATATATTGATAACAATTTTTTAAAGTTTAATAAAATTAAATAAATTAATTAGTTTTAATAATAGGGGTGATTGTGATTAAATACTATACTGCTAATTAATCGTGTAATGTATTTCCTTAAGAAAAACCAAAAGTTGACAAACACGTAGTTAGACGATAAACCCAATTTACCAATTGTCCCAGTCTTCTGCGTAATCCCTGTCAATTGTAGTAAAATTCTAGAAAATGTATTTGTTACGCGTATTACCATTAAATCAATATTTTTATTTTGTTAATATTTAAAATTTATATCAGTCTATTATGTTTATTTCATTAGTCGTGTCAATCCTAAATTAACCAGAGCTAATGTAAAGATTATAACTAAACCATAAAAACCGGAAAAATACATTATTATTGCTGTATTTACTTCGAAATATATATCTAAACTTATCGTAATAATAAATTTATTTTTATATCTAAACTTATCATAATACTAAATATATGCAAAAATAATTATAAAGAAATTACTAGAATTCTAGAACCAGCCAGTGTTAGATGCAGTGCAGGAGATCGGTCGGTTGGCAAATTATTAGGTTATTGTTTGTCAACCTTTATTCATGACAGAATATTGTACGATTAATTAGCATAATACTTTGGCATAATTGATAGGGGCAGTGATTAAATTTATCAAATACTACCATAATTAATGTACTATTTAAAGTAAATCTTTGAAAAAAAAATCTATATAAGCGTGTACAGATCAAGTTTTGTTTTTGTAATTTTTATGCTTTAAATTGAATAGTGTCTTAGTGCAAAAACAAAAGAAAAAGGCATGGTTATGCTTTTATGTGTGTAATTTTTTCCATGTGTTAAGTAAGTTCTGATTAGGAAAAAAGTGGATAAATTGTGCTCTGATTTGCATCAAGAATTAAAAGATAAAACCAACCATTTTTATTTATGATTATTATTAGTAATTAGAGTACGACATTAACCCGGTTTAGAAAGAATCATTTCACACGAAGTTATCCATATCATATTGGGAAAAATATTAACCCACTTTCCCTAACTCATTCGCATACTTATTTTTGAATTTAATAATTCATTTATCAGTGTTAAATTAAAAAAAGGAGGGGGAACACAAGTTTTCATAATGAAGTTTGTAGTCTATGCTGACGTTACATAACCAACATAAATCATAATAAAATATAAATATAAATATGAATATAATATTTATGTAATATAATATTTATCATACAATTTTTATAGACTACTTGCTCCTTCTACATATACCTTTATAAGGCAATAAGCTCAAACTATTACACTAATACATAATTAATTTGAGATTTAAACCATCGGTTAATTCTTATATTTGTTGAGGAATCATTTTATTAAAAATGATCTCAATTAAATCCTAAAATTTGTAAAATCATAACAATTAAGTTTTTTTTAAGTGATAAGAAACGACATTAAAATGTGATGATACAATAAATATGTTGAGGTAGATAATTTAATTACGTGGAAATATAATTTAAATTATAATATGGAATTAGGATTTAATTTAAAAAAATTGTTACTATACAAATTTGAAATTGCAATTTTAAAATTTTAAAATTGTTACTGTTGCATTTTTCATTTGAGCACCTTTTTACAAGGATAATGATAGTTTCATAATATTTTTTTGACAACATTTTAACATCATATACATGTCATTCTGTGATTGATCCAAAATTAATCCATAATCAATAATAATAATAATCACAAACACTAACATGAACCAATCACATAATGACACGTAAATGCTGTTAAAATGTTGTCAAAAAAATGTTGTCAAAGAGTATCATTATCCTTTTTACAAACATAAGTTCATTTTAATTCATAAAAAACTGCAGCATCATCACCATTTTTCTCTGTCTCCTTATTAATTCTTCATACACCACACAAAATCAATATCCTTCTGATAATTTTATTTTTTCTTTTGTTTTTATTGGAATTGGCCCAGCACTGTACACGCAAGACCGCGGCCCAGCCCATGATGGCTTATAGTGGATAAGCGTAGGGCGAACGAAAAAGCCACGCAAGCAGTGTGAAACGAGTGTGTGAAGAGAGAGAACAGAGCGATTGAGAGCTTCTCCAGGCAATGAAGCAACAGCGACGTCAGCGCAGATCGGCGACGGAGGAGACGGCGGTTGACGACAGCGAAGAAGGCAAAGATGAAGAGGACAACTCGAGAGGTAAGAAAAACGTTATCTTTTCTTATTATATGATGTTGTAAAGTATTGATACTGAGAAAATGTATGTTATCTTTCTTACTGTATACAAAGAGAGAGAGCTCTATTTATAGAGCTCTGTTAAACTAACTAGAAAAACCTAAAAACCTAATAACCGTAAAACATAACAGAATACATTGAATTACTGTCTTCTTGACAGTAAGGAATCAATTTGATTCCCAATAGCCTCCCCTCAAGCTGGACGATGGATGGTCGTCAGTCCAAGCTTGGGAACAATTGACCTGAATCTGACGCGATGTGGAAATTTTGTGAAGATGTCAGGCAACTGCTTGTCGGAGTGCACGGGAAGAAGGTTGAGAAGGTGTTCCTGAACTTTCTCACGGACAACATGGCAGTCAAGCTCAATATGCTTGGTTCGTTCATGAAAGCTCTGGTTGTGAGCTATATGTCTTGCAGACTTGTTGTCGCAATACAAGGCAGGAATTCCTGACTCTTCTATTCGAAGGTCTTGTAGGAGATAACTGAGCCATTGTATCTCACATACAGTGGCTCAAGAGTTCTATACTCAGCTTCAGTAGAGGATCTGGAGACAGTTCTCTACTTCTTAGATTTCCAAGAAATAAGAGAAGATCCAAGGAAGATACAGAACCCTGTTGTGGATCTTCTGGTGTTGGGACATGTCGCCTAGTCAGAGTCACTAAATGCCTTTAGCTGCATAGGAGAGTCAGCAGGGAAAAACAACCCCTCAAAGGGCTTGGATTTGATGTACCTGAGAATATGTTGAATGGCCCGATAGTGATAGTCAGTAGGTGATTGAACAAATTGACTAAGTAAATTAACTGAAAAACATAAGTCAGATCTTGTATTTGTGAGGTAAAGCAACATCCCTATTAGCCTCCTGTAAGGACCTGGGTCATCCAGGTAGCTGTCCAATTTGTATAAGGAGCTTGTGTCACTTAGGAAGGGAGTATACGAAGGCTTACAGCCCAACATTCCCGTTTCTTCCAGTATATCTAAGGCATATTTCCTTTGACATAGGTGGATACCCTTTTTAGATCTGGCTAGTTCCAATCCTAGGAAGTATTTGAGTTCTCCTAGGTTCTTTATTCGAAACCTATTGTGAAGAAGCTCCTTTATGCAGTTGATCTCCATCATAGAGTCCCCTATTAACACAATATCATCCACATACACAAGGAGAGCAGTAAAGCTTGTAGGTGTCCTTTTAATAAACAAAGAATGATCGGACTTAGATTGGACAAACTTAGCAGTTGTTAGGAAGGAAGAAAGCTTTTCAAACCATTGCCTATTGTCTTGTTTCAAGCCATACAAGGATTTGGTCAACTTGCAAACCTGTCCTTTATTATATACGTCTAGACCTGGGGGTGGTTCCATGTAGACCTCTTCATTAAGGTCTCCGTGCAGGAAAGCATTGTCAACATCCAGTTGATGTAGAAACCAACTGTTGGAAGCAGCTAGGGTAATAAGTAATCTGACCGTGGTAAGTTTAGCCACAGGAGAAAAGGTGTCTAGATAGTCTATGCCCTCCTGCTGTGTATAACCTTTTTCCACTAAACGGGCTTTGTACCTTTCAATGCTACCATCAGCCTTGTATTTCGTTTTATACACCCATTTACATCCTATTGCAGTCTTCCCTAGAGGCAGTGGAGTCAAAACCCATGTGTCATTGTCTTGTAGAGCTTTGATTTCTCTCTGCATGGCCTCTACCCATTCAGTCATCCTTTTTGCCTCACTGTAAGATCTGGGTTCCTTGTTCCCAGTGACAATCATAGTGTACTTTAAATGTCTGTTTGAAAGGTTATCACAGCACAACAGATCAGAAATGGGATAGGGAGTTTTAAAACCATTTTTAACAGTTGAGGATTGATTCACCTGATGAACATAATCCTTCAAGTATGTAGGAGTCCTTCTGGGTCTGTCAGACCTTCTGTATCTCTGACTGTTTGGACTGTTACTTGTATTAGTACTGTTGTCTTCATTATTAGAGAGCTGTTCTCCTGGCTGTTCCACTTCTGTTTGCTCAGTAATATCTAACTCATCATGTCTGTCATCACTAGTAGGATACTGGTCTTTTAGGAGGTCATTCAGAGTATCAGCTTTGTCTTTTTGAACATCACAGTCTGCTCTGCTGCCTTGCGGTTCTTTGTAAGGAAAAATGTCTTCATGAAAAACGACATTTCTGCTTATAAAGAGTTCCTTGCTATTTATGTCAAGCACAATGTATCCTTTCACACCATATTTATATCCTAGAAAAATTCCTTTTCTAGCTCTAGGGTCGAGCTTACTTCTGTTATTTTCTAGAGTTGAGACAAAACAAAAACAGCCAAAGGTAATGAGATTTAAAAAGGTGGGAGGTAATTTGTAGAGAATTTCATGAGGTGTTTTGTGGTTAAGAATGGCAGTAGGCAATCTGTTTATTAGATAAACAGCATGGCCAACAACATAAGACCAGTAGGCATTAGGAATATTGGCTTGAAAGAGGAGACCACGGGTCACATTTAGTATATGTTGATGCTTTCTTTCAACACCAGAGTTTTGTTCCGGGGTCTCAACACAACTCTTTTGGTGGTTGATTCCATGCATATTATAGAAATCCACACAATTAAACTCAGGGCCATTATCAGATCTAACAGTTTTAATTAGTTTGTTAAACTGATTTTTAATCTTAGTAACAAAATTTTGCAATAATTCTCTAGTTTGACCTTTGTTGTTCATAAGAAAAACCCAGGTATGCCTAATGTAATCATCTACTATGGTGAGAAAGTACTTATGACCATGGACAGAAACAGTATTAAGGGGACCCCATATATCACAATGCACAATTTCAAAGCAATCAGTGGTGACAGAAACACTTTTAGGAAAAGATAACTTTCGTTGCTTAGCATAGTGGCAAGTGTCACAAACAATATTAGTGTCAACCTTAACATAAGGAAAATTCTCACATATATGTTTCATAACCTTGTCTCCTGGATGGCCTAATCTACAGTGCCACAGGTTTACATTAAGATTCTTAAAAGAAAAAACAGTCTTAACAATATATCTTTGATTAGATTTAGGAAAAGCTTGTAGGTAATAGAGGCCCTTCCAAGAATTAGCACATCCAATCATCTTCAATGTATGATTCTCCTTTATATGGCAAGTCTTAGAGGAAAAGGTTAGACTGCAATCCAAGTCTTTAATGAGGCTTTGAACAGAAATCAAATTAAAACAAAATTCAGGGATATAGAAAACATTAAAAATGATAAAATCCTTGGAAAAGTGTATAGTTCCAGCATGTTCAGCAGTTAGAACAATATTATTTGGCAGTTTCACAGAAATAGGTTTAATTTTATAAAAAGTGACAAAATTTGTCCTATCATGTGTCACAAGATCTGTGGCACCAATGTCTATTATCCATGAAAGAGTACCTTGTTTATGTTCAGTGTCACTTCTCTGGACTTGATTGACTTTGTGAGGGGGTTCATCAATTTTGTCCATCATTCTGAGAAGCTTTTGCATCTGTTCAGCTGTGAAAGAGTTGAAAATGTTGCCATTATTAACTTGATGTGTGCTCTGAACCCTATCTGTTTCAGTGCTGTTCTGGCAGGCATTGGCAGTGCCCCAGTCAGTCCTCTTGTCTTGATTGTTGTCACCTTTCTTATACCAAGGAGGATATCCGTGCTTAAAGTAGCACTCATCTATAGTGTGATTCATATTGTTGCAAAAGGAGCATTGCTTTCCATAGTTGGGATTCCTGCCCCTTCCTCTCCCTTGGGCACGAAATCCAGCGCCCCTTCCCTGGCCCTTCCATTGACTGTTCTTATCAGTAGCATTTGCCAGAACCTTGACCTCGGGAGAGCTATGTTTCTCTTGTCTCTCTTGTTGCATAATGAGAGAGAAGACCCGATTGATATTAGGTAGAGGGTCCATCAAAAGAATTTGTGTCTTAACAGTGTTGTAGGAATCATTTAACCCTTTCAAGAAACATATCACATGTTCCATTTCCCTATATCTTAAGGAGATTCTGGAGAGATCACAACTGCATTGAATTTTACCTGTGCAAGTAGGGATGGGTCTTAGAAATTCCAACTCCTCCCATAGGATTTTCAGATCAGTAAAGAATTGACTCACTCCCCTTTCTTCCTGCTTGATAGAATGTATGTCCTGCAGCAAGTCAGAAATCTTGAAATAATCTCCTTTGGAGAAACGTTCTTTCAGCTCATCCCACAATTTCTTGGCCTCTTCGACGTATATGACACTTTCAGCAATCTGTGGGGAGAGAGTTTTTGTTATCCAAGATAATATCATCACATTACATCTTTCCCATGCATCAAACAGTGCATCAGTTTTCTGGGGTTTCTTTATGGACCCATCAATAAACTTTGTTTTATTCTT
>NW_025916635.1:0-28253 GCF_018835915.1 Vigna umbellata
CGTCTCCTCATAACACAATCACTCTCTCAAATCTTATCTCTAATACATTACTTAAAAAAAATCTTAACCATCTCCTTTAATATCCAATTAGCTTAAAATCCTTCCAATAAAAGGATTAGTGTCCTCCTTAAATTATAAATTTCTCCTCCATAAACTTCTCTCAATACTCTTTATTCCTTATATAACTTCTTCATCTAATCTTTATTCGTCTATACTGATTATTCTAATTTTCCTACTCAGTATTCCTATCAGTTTTTTTTTTTTTTTACCGTCTCTCAAATCTTCACCATTTCTTTCTTCAGATGCCAATCATCATGCTACATCAATCCATGTTACCAATCTCACAACAATTGTCATTCCGTTTCTCAATCAACCACTTCCTTCTCTTCTGACTTTAACGTTTGAATACTAAACCAAACTGATTCTCAAAACCTCTACTTCATGCTGATCCAAAGATTTCTAAATCTTTTAGCCTTTTGAAACTCAAACTCCTTTTTGTGAAACGTAAAGATATATGATCTATTAAATTTTGTTCTAGAAACTTCTAAAAATTTTACTTCTAAACACCAACATATTCACTCATCCTTGAAATTAAACCTAGTATTTTATAGTTTCCCTATCAAGGCTTTAACTAACTTATAATATCTTCATCAAACCCTCAGAATTAAGAAAGGAAAAATCATCTATGGTAAAAGTCATGAGTAGTTAGGACACAATACCTACTACCTAGATTGGAGGAGGAAGGAAATGGTTAAAAATTATACCATTTTAGGGACTCATTCTTCACGGAGAAGACACGGAAGACCACAACACAGAGGGCCTCCTAAGGAAGAATCTCTGATTTACAGTAATGTAAAATCCCAATATCTCACATTGGATAATTCATATTATTACATTTACGGTAACATCCCGTAATCTCACACCTTAAAAATTCACAGTTGATATACATATTTTAAAACTTCAGATTTCAACTATAAACTCTAAAGTAACTTGAATCCTTCTAACTTATTCTTCGATCTCTTTCTTCATTGGTATTGCTTCAGACGACATTCCTTCATCTGCTCCCGTATAATATCACGCATTATACGATATCGGCATTCACATGCACACACAGGAAGGGTGAGCTAAACAATTCAATAAATAAAACATACCTCGATATAAACATACTATTGCTCACTATACCAGTATCAAATTACACAAAAACAAATATGGAGTTACACACAAACCAACATGTGCATGATTTAAATAATATCAAAACACCAAATCAGAATGCAGAAACCAATATGGCATCATCATACACCAATATTGCATATGCATACACCAATATGCATCATGCATACACCAATATGCATCAAACACCCCAAATCAGAATGCATACACCCATATGCATCAAGTCCCATCAATCCCAAAAGTCATACAAATTGACATAATGCATACATTCACATACTCTCCACAAAATCACCTCATTATATTCACAATAATATTCAGATGCATAAATTCAAAATCTAAAAAGTCCCAATTATTTCAGAAATCATTTACAAACTGAATATATTCAACAAGATATATTCCACAATAATTTAAACAGTACATAATCGGTCAACTAGGATTGAGTTAAAAACTCGTCGAGTATACTTCCAGGAAAGAGAGGTGCGTCACAATGACAAATAAAGTACCAAAGCTTTCCTTAGCCAAAGCGTTCCTCAACTAGTTTTTAACCAATCTTATTTTACAGATTAAAAACCAATAGCATATAATATTAACACCGAAAGTTAATATTAGAATATAAAAAAAATAGAAATTAAGCAATATTAGATCCCTGAGAAGATACCGAAAAATTAAATCATTAAAATCTGTAACTCCGATTTCAATCTGAATGGTCAACAAAAAATTCAGCTTATTTGTATTAAAATTACATATTTAAAATTCAGGTTGATCCAACGGTTAACTAGATCGATGATGAGGTTTTACCGAGGTAAAACTCAGGTGCAAGATTTTAAGGGGTTTTGGTTTTATACTCAAAATGCGGAACTAATTTCCTAACACAGACATTTTTTTTCAAATCTGAACGGTCACAACCCAAAATGACTTATATGTCTTATATGAATACATACTAAATTTTGGGCTTCAATCAACGGTAAATTACATGAAATATATATAAAAGTTTTACCATGATAACTTAAGAACAGACAATATAGTGTCATCAGATTTTTCAAAACTTAAAACTTATTTTCTCCAACCATAGACTTTCAATTAAAAATCCGATCGGTCAAAGTGTATTAATATATATTAGGAATCATATATAAAATTTTCAAGTTGATCTAATGGTCAAATGAGTCATAATATATATTTTACCGAGGTGACTAAGTAACAGATTTACAGGGGGAAATTTAATTGACTCAAACTGCAGGATTATTCTCTAAGTACAGACTTCTAATTACAAATCCAAACGGTCAAAGTGAAGAAAAAGAAAAAAGAAATAGGGTCTTAGGGATTTCATATATTAAATTTTAGTTAAATCCAACGGTCAAATAATTTAAAAGAAAAGTTTTTTACCATACTTTAAACTCGGAAAATAGAAAATGATAATCATGAAAACTAAATAATATCACTGAATAGATAACTACATTACCCCCACAATTTTAAACACAGTACTCATTAATCATATTCATTATCATAAAAACATGGATATTTAAAAAATCATATACAAGAAGGTTAGCTTCCCCTTTACCTCTATTCCGGACTTATCCCTCCTACCCGGAATTTGTTTCCCTGAAATTCTTCAGAACCTCTACTCTTCTTGCAACTAAAAATTTCTCCCTAACTCTTTCTTCTCTATTTCTCAAGCTCTCACTTGATTCCTCTTTTTTTTTGGTGCAAAATACCCTTCCCTCCTATGGCTATTTATAGGTAAAAAAAATTTACTATTCATTAATATTTTAATATTATTTATTATTTTAATATTATTTAAAAAATAATATTTTAATCATTTACTCACCAAATCTGATCTTAGTTTCTACCTACTAATTTCTTCCATGCTAAGGAATCTTAATGCTGAAAATTTATTTTTATTATTTTTTTTTTTTTATTTACTATTTACTATTCACTTTTTACTATTCACTATTCAATTTTTACTATTCGATTTTCTTAAAAAAAATACTAAATAAGTTATCAAAAATTTTAACTTCTCCTTATAAAATTACTATAATTTTATATCCAAAATTTATATTTTTCTATCCACTAAAATTATTATTACTAATAAAATGCTAAAATTTACTACTATATATATATATATATATATATATATATATATTTTTATTTTTATGGGTCTTACATATACAATTTTGGCCATTGTTGTTTTAGTCACAAAATGATGAAAGGATCAAGGAGTTTTGATTTAGTGCAAATTATGTTGTTTTTAGTCTTATGTTTTTCATTTAATGTACCCCAACCACCATGTCAAAAAGTTTGGCACATTTACAACTTATTTATTATGAAAGAAATGGGT
Source organism: Vigna umbellata (assembly GCF_018835915.1). The sequence goes on from NW_025916635.1 coordinate 3,506, forward strand.
GTTCAAACGATTGAACACATTTAATGCTTGGTTGAACGGATTCAAATACGGCCAAACTTCTCCCAATGCCATTTAACATTCTTGTAATTCTAATATTACTTTATTGTACCAATTGAATGGACACGTCTCACGATGCAGTGTTGAGACTTTTCGTCAAACCTCTTCATTGTGTATATATTTATCGTGTAGGCTTGGTTAAATGGAAAGAGCCAAACATCTGGGTTTTGCATTTTGAAATAATGGCTTCCTCAACCTCCACTCAAACATTAAGAATCTTGTGGAAATTTGGATCCATCCACTTATCTCAATTGGTAAGCATGTTCTTCTTAATTAATTTACTGTCATGAAAGTTAACTTATACTTGGTTACAACTTCTTCAGGACATTGGGTACGTTGATAGGCACTTTGTTGCGGCATTTGAAAATGAATTAGGATCGACGTGGTCGTTGGTGGACAACAATGGTCACACACATGTGGTGACTTATAACATGGATAAAATCAATCCTAAAGTAACTAATGGCTGGGGTGAAATGAGAAACATATACCCTCAAAGGTTGAAAGATTCCCACATAAGCTTCGAGTATGTGGGTAATAATAATTTTCATATCACCATATATTTGGTGCTTGCTCCCAAGAGAGTAGGGAATCTTTCATTTATGATTCTACCAATTATCCTGATACGTCATTGTTTGCGGTGAAGTTGACAAAATCATAATCACAGGGAAGTCATTTGGTACGTGGTCAATACAATTTTTTTTGGAATATACTTTTCATAAATTCCACAATGTCCATTACTTGATATTTGTTACTCCACAGGACTTGCAAAGTGCATTTGGGAATTTTATCAGGAGCAAAGGCTTGACAGAGGTTATGCTCCTTGGACACAAGGATGGCATCATGTGTAGAGTTTTGGTTTCTGTCACTCGCAATTCAACAAAGTTTGGCAAAGGATGGAAGGCATTTTGCATGGAATATGGGTTGAAGGAGGGAGACGTCCCTGTACTCTTATACATCCAATCTCAGTCTAAAGCATAATCTACAATATCAATTTATGTTAATGTCTTTCAATATTTATGTTCTAATGAAAATCCAATTATTACTTCTTTGTGTCAATCACGTTGGTCTTGATACAATTGTTCTATTTCAACTTGCTTATATTTTACTTAACTTCATTTCGTATGGTCAAATAAAATAAATAAATTTATTAAAAGCATTGCAATAAAACATTTGTCGTAAAAATCATCACTAACATTTTCCATTTACTTTATAATATACTAATAAATAATCAAAAACAATAATTTATGTGTAACATGAATTAAAATATTGTAACAAATACAAGGTTTATTACTAAATATTTGTTTACCTTTTAGACATAAAAACACATGTCCTAAGTCAAATATTGTCTTCAATATATTAAATTTAATTTTTGTACATAACTAGGACTTTAGTTAAAATATTTGGGTACTTATGTTATCAGTTTTGCACATAGGGGTTTGTGAACTTCTAAAACCATCTTTCAACCTCACAAAAATGGCTTCCATGTTCTAATAATATTTTGTTACGGCATCCTAGCATTTCCATCAACGTAAATTACACCTTAAGTCACCAAATAATGAACACAAACAACAAATGTAACTTTAAAATAAAATGTGGTTTAACACTGCAAATAAATGGGTACTTATGTTATCTATTATGCCCACTACGGTAGACTTACTTCGACATCAAGGTTTTCAACTACTCTTGTCAGTTTCAAAAAAATCGATGCTAATACACAATGAAAAAACACACAGCATGTAAATTTTCTGAACGAAGAACAATTGTACATTCCAATAACGTGTGGGATCGAAGTTCATATAATTGGGTACTTACTTTATAACTTATGCACACCAGGGTACACTACCTTTTTCATAAACGGTTTGTACTTGTAATATTCACCATCATGTCGAAAATTAGTATATTTTAACAAGGTTGCTAAATTATGAATAAATAACACAACCTAGGTCCCAAAATTATGTTAAAAACAACAAATGCACCTATCAAAACACAAATGGGATCATAGTTCAATTATGTGGGGACTAATGTTATTACTTTTGCTCACCACGATAACCTAAGTTCAACATTGACTTAATCAATTTGTAATGTTCAGTTTGAACAACGATGTTGTATGACCAACAATATATTTCAATTTAATTCCTTTGTTATGATTTCCGGTCTAACAAAAACAAGAACCAATTCCAAAACCTAATTTCTTTCAACAACTATGCCAAAAACTCCAAAGTCATGCCTCAAATTCACCATCATTACCATACAAACTTCATTTCAAATAAGTATATTTCATGTTCATCACACTTCATTTCAACTCCCTAGTTCTGTCATAAACCATTACAGACAACAAAAATCAAATCATGACAATTCAAAAAAGGATTCCAATGTTTTCAAAATTCAACCAAGTTTTTTAACAGGATTCCAAAAATCATAACATTATGTAACACTTAAATTCCTATTGTAATTCAACTTATTGAAGTACTCATTGTTTTCTTCTACCATCTGCAGTATAAGGACTTCTTTTTACGACACTCTTAAGTCGTATTTAGGGTTGCGCTTTCATACCATCATACATTGTGCTTTGTTGCATTTCAAAACCACCTTCAAACATCGGGGTTTGCTGCTCATGTTGAACCGGTGTACTTTGACAACGATCTTCACTTCCCCACAACGGTTCTTCCACAAAATCTTCACCCTTATCTTCATTTTTTGCTTCAACCAACTTTCTTAAATCATTAATACTACTTTGCATGTTCGCAATAACCTGTGTTTGTTCTTCTACAATAGAAATTAAATTTTCCTTATCTCCTTTATTTTGCTTCTTAAATGGAATATGAAATTTCTCACAAGCGTCTTTCACCATACCATAACAAAGCTCTTCTTTGGACACACCAACATCAATAACAACCTGCAATGTCATTAACAAATTTTATTTCATAAAAGCACAAATCATAAATTACTTTGCACCAACACATTCGTCTAATCAACAACTACTCATCGATCCCTTTGCCAAAGCAGTTTTGATAAACTTCTCCCCAATATTGATATCAATCCAGTTCAACAACCTTGGGTATTTTGTTACCCGTGTACTATAAATGGACTTCGATGTCACAAAATGGTGACAAAACCATACTTGCAAATTTTTAATCCATCAACAATGACAATAAAAATGATGAAAACAATAACAAATCATTGTCTTTGATTAAAAATTACATAACAAACATGTACCTGCAACAGGTAAGCACATCATTGAACACGAAAATGGCTTTTGCTTGTTCCATTCTTCATTGTTGTTGAAGCACTACACACACTTTTAATAAAATACTGAAAAACTAAACTGCCCTAATTGTACTTACCTACACACCCCAACTCCCAAACAAGGTCAAAAAGAATTGGAAATACTACTCCACTTCGATTGGGAAACAAAAACTCTGATATCCCTACCAATATATACAACCTGCAAAAATGTTCTATTGGAAAATTTTCATGTTCCTCTAACAAAAAGTCATATACCATGCTCACATCTACTTTCCCCTCAGGGAAGTACTCCCTACAAACACTACGATGCCCAACTTTATTTAAATCTATCACTTCACCAACAACAGGCAACCCTAACGACAGACACACATCAAATTCAGTAAACTTAATAACTTTGTCACCAAAATAAAACCTATTAATGTTATCTACCCATTGACCACATAACTTAGATAACAAATTTCTACCTATCTTAATACAACCTGACAAGTATAACAACCAATTAAAAACAGTCTTCTCAATGTAACCCTTATGCTCGGAAGTCAACCGTTCGTTCAAAAGACCTATCATCTTGGTTTTGCAATAGTGTCTGAACACTAACTGCATAAGAAGTCATGCTTACTATTTAAATACAATCAAACAATAAATGTATGCAAATCAAATACAATCCTACGTACCTTCTTCGTTGTCTCTCGACCTTTACTTTGTTCATCAAGTTCATCCATCACACTACACCAACACAAAACAACCATAGACAATATATCAACCACAACCATCAAAATAATGTTACCAAAATCGGGCCTCAAAAATTACAAATCAAATAAAACACACCTACGCACAAAGGATTGTCACGCTCGACACTCCGTCGGTCACGGGTTCGGACAATAGTTCCACAACCGGAACTCCGGCGGATAGGACACCGCGCCAGTCAAGGGAATGAACCAAGTGGGAACACGCTACTACCTCAAAAAGCCACAATGTCTGCCTAGGTCGGAGGAAGAGGGACTCTATCTACCGTTCACGATTCCTTCCACAATCGACACTCCGACGATGCCACAAAAACCACAATTTGTAAGACTCATGGACCAGGAACAAAACTGGTACCATAGGCAAAAAAAGTGGGTACTTGGGTGGAGCTTTTTGCACAACAAGGCCAACTAAGTTCGCCACACTCATTTTGAGGTGCCTAGTTTCTTTTCCCTCATTTGTTCTACTTGTAAGTAATTTGGAAACAATAATTTAAGAATTTATTAACAAATTCGTGCCAAAAAAACCATAATTTGTAAGACTCATGGACCAGGAACATAACTGGTACCATAGGAAAAAAAAGTGGGTACTTGGGTGTAACTTTTTGCACAGCAAGGCCAACTAAGTTCACCACACTCATTTTGGGGTGCCTAGTTTCTTTTCCCTCATTTGTTCTACTTGTAAGTAATTTGGAAACAATAATTTAAGAATTTATTAACAAATTCGTGCCACAAAAACCACAATTTGTAAGACTCATGGACCAGGAACATAACTGGTACCATAGGCAAAAAAAGTGGGTACTTGGGTATAACTTTTTGCACAGCAAGGCCAACTAAGTTCACCACACTCATTTTGGGGTGCCTAATTTCTTTTCCCTCATTTGTTCTATTTCTAAATAATTTGGAAACAATAATTTAAGAATTTATTAACAAATTCGTGCCACAAAAACCACAATTTGTAAGACTCATAGACTAGGAACAGAACTGGTACCATAGGCAAAAAAAGTGGGTACTTGGGTATAACTTTTTGTACATGAAAGTCAATTAAGTACAACAAACTGAATTTCAACTGCCAAATATATTTCTGAACAATTTCTGAAATAAAATGTGATGTTCAACCAATACATAAATATGAAATGTAAGAACAAGTGTTCTTTCAACAATGTTCCCCAACATTCTACAAAATGCCTAAACATCATACATAAACAACATCATACATCTATTATAAATTCATTCCACACAAGTTGACAAATAAACCAACCTTTAATGAACACAATGTCTGCCAGTGGGAACACACACGAAGAAAAATGTGTGGGGTGGACTAATAATCCCGAAAAGCCTTCTTTTTGGTCCTCCGTTCAGGCGAAACTCCGGCGATGCTCCAGCGGCACTCCGGCGGCCACCGCAAGGGTCAGGCATAGGGAAGGAAGCGGGTGGGAGGAATTGAGACTCAAAACGCGCCCTTAGTTGGCTGGGTCGGAGGAAAGACGATGTCGTCTTCGTTTCGTCTGCGAACGCCGGAGCTGCAATGACCTTGAATCGGAACTGGCTGGGTGGAAGAAATACGGCAGTGTTAAACGTTGTCCGTAAGCCGACCAAACGTCGGAACTCCGGCGGCACTCTAGCGGCTCTCCATCGGTCACGGGCTATCTAGGGTTCGACTCTCTCTCTCTCTCAAGCTTCTCTTTTCTCTCTACGAAGCTCAATTTCAAACTCTGAAAAGTGAAATTGAAACCGTCAAACTTCAAACCCCTTCTACACTCCCTTTCCACATCATTTAAAATTTTCATTCCAATTTTCCACTTGGACCAGTAACATTTTGACACCTGTCCCGTGTCAAAATGTTATCAAAACCTGTTGTTAAAGTATCATTTCCCTTTTAAGAAATTTATTACATATGGAGTGTTTTAGATTTTGTATATAACGTTAAATGGTTCAATATGAATCCATTTTGGATTAGGATGGTTAGATTGTGTTCTGATTATTAATTAAAATTTTTTATAAACATACAAAGGAAGTCCAAAATTTTTTCCTAATTATACTTTAGCCATTTTTTTCTTTTTAAAATTGTATAGGAGCCTTAAGTTAATTAGATTGGACCAGCTTTGACCATTTAATTTCTTGCTTTAAATGAATAGAATTCTAACTTCTCTCAAACCCAAAAAATTCAATAGTCACAAATTCATCTTAAATTAATGGACATAAATAATATGCACTCAGGTGTGATTATTGAAAGCTTGTTTAGAGAGTAGTTATTGCTTAGATTTATAATTTTTGTATTATATGAATCTCCAAGTTTACAGAGTTTTTATATAGATTGAAAGTTTAAAAGTATTATTTCTCATTAAAGACTTATAATTATGTATGCTATTTGAATTATTTGAAACATTCTATATAAATTACATTTACTTGGAATATTTATTGTAACTATTGAAAATATTAATGTTTTTTAAATATCTTTCAAAAGATTACGAACAATAATTTTAACTGAATTAAGAATCATTGATTATCATATCATGTTCGGATTTGAGAAAATATATTAACTTATATTTAAATAATTATCATAAATAATTAACTAACTATAATTTAAAAAATATTATTATTTAAAATAATCAATTAATTTGTTTGTTATTTGTTTTTAGATTCATTTAAGGATAGTATAATGTATAATTATTAATAATAATTTATTAGCTTTGTTTTCTTAAAGAAATATATAATTTTTTTTTCTAGATAGAAATAAAGGACTAATAATTCCAGAATTTAAGAAACTTTGTCTTCCAAACGCGACTTACAATGAATTGTGTTTATGTGAAGTTAAAATTACATGAACTTGTAAGAATGTGAAATGTTGTAAGAATAATAATAATAATAAATAATAATAATAATAATGATAATATTATTAGTAGTAGATTTTATTTAAATTTATTTAAATGTTGTTATCTTTAATTAAATGTTTAAAATTCAGGTTTTCGATATAGATTTTTTTATATTTTAATAACTATACATTTTTTTTATAACTTTATATCATTTTTATATATTTCCATATAACTTTTTTATATATTTTTATTGCTAAAAAATTATATTAAATAATTTTAAAATGCTTTTTGTAAATATCCGTAAATATTAAAATAATAAGCAGATACCTTCGTAATGACAACCCCACATATATGAGAATGAATACGAGATGATATTTATCCAAGGGAAGCTATTACCCGTATCTGTTCCATCCTCTTCAAAAAGTAACAGGAAATTACTACCTGTATTTGTCCTGTCCTTTTGACACCTACTCATAATTATGAAAATCCAAAATAATATGATAACGTGTTTTTATAAAATATATTTTTAAAGTAAAAGACTAGAATATTAAAAAGTAAAATCAAATAAATATTATGATAAAGTTATTATTGTTTTCATTGTTCTTCAATAAAATAATCTTCATTTCCGTTTTTCTTTTGATTTATGTATCTTTCTCACTCATTTATTTTCCTTATAAAATAAAACATAAATTCAATTGAGAAATATTTCGCTTTCTCTTTATTTAATGATGTATACCTGATTTATTTTTCTTAAATAAGAAAAAGTAGTTTTCATAAAATGCTCGTGGATACTTTCTCATAAAAAGAAATTAGAAAATAAAAATTTATAAATTAACACTAACTAATATATAAATGAAAATGTTTAAAAAGTTAATATGAAAAAACTTGTATAAAGGAATTTTAGTTTATGACAATTTTTTTTTAATGGTTTTTAACTTTTCTTCTAAAAGTATAAATTTCGTTTATCAATCAGGTTCATATATTAAAATGGTTAAGCTGTAATATATATATATGATTTTTGAAATTAAAAGAGAAGGAATAATATTGTTTAAATATTTTGAACATGTAAAGGTTGAATTATAAATTCAACAAAAGTAAATTCTTAAAAGAGGTCTTATAAATACAGCAATGCTCATTTAAGTATTGACCAATTCTTTGATTGTTGCATGATAATTAGATTGAGCTGGAGCTCATACTAAAGGGAAGAAAAGGGGATCACATTGAGTTGAAATGTTCCACTTGAATAATTCAACCTTTTTTTCAATAAAAAGAAGAAAAAAAAATCCCTAATTGTATAATGAGTGAAGCTTTGATTAAGATCAATAACACCTAAGAGGGTGACATCAAATACGCATCCACATGCAAATTGACTAATTCTAAATCTCCATTTTCTTAGTTATTTTCCACCCTCTCTCTTTATTTACTATTTTATAATATTAATTATTACAATTTAAGATTCATCATAACTTTCATTAAAAAAAAGAAAGTGATTTATTATTAATTCACCAGACTGTGTTGGTAGGAAGCATCGTACTCACAAGTCAAGTCACAGGTCCAGAAAACTGGCCATAATGTATGTTGGTATTCTAAAACATACACTTTTATTAATAAAAAACACTTTTTACAAGGAACTAAAATATAATATTCAGTTAAATGCATAAACTTAAAATATATTTAAGTATAAAAATTATTATCCAATCTAACCTAAAGTAACCACCCATGGCAAAAAAATGATACATTAAACAAAAAAAGACAACATAATGTGAAAAATGAAACATTTGGTATGTTCCACAAGTGGGACCCATAAATCGTGGCGCGTAATCCGACGTGTAACCGAGGTTGTCGGATTCATGACCACATAAAACACGGCCACAATCAAACACAATAATACACCAAAATTCAAACCCAAGAAATACGAAAAAAAGTTAAAGAGTTTGTGGGATTTGGTCAGAGTTGACTACAAAGGCTTCTAGACCCAAAACTAAAGACTCTTTGTTGCATTTCCACACCCCAGAGACAACATAACAATGACTCACTGCCCCTTCTCTTTCGAATCCTTCTTTGCGCCAAAGAAATTGCTGCAATTCTTCACAATTTCCTCTGCCCTTTCCTTTTCTTTTCCTCTCTGCAACAATCTTCGTTACCCTCTACAACCCTTTTTCCCTTTCTTCTTTTTCAACTCTCTCTTGTCCATCTGCTTCCTTCAATTTTCTATTTTTTCACCTTCAGCCACCTTTCCAGTCTAACCTGCTAACCATGCCTGCCACAGCTAACTAGGTACCTTCATCTTTCATCCATTTTTTCATTACATTGTTTTTCTGGTGCACACGTTACAAATGTTTTTTCATTTCATAAGACTCTGTATCTCTGAATGTTAAATTTTCAATACGTGGTGTTTTTATACTTTTTCATTTCCTGCAATGTTTGTGAAGATTGAACTTCGTTTTATGTGTATGTTTATGTTTGTCGTTTCTCCACTTCTAGCAGCATACTTGCTTGCTGTTTATTCACAAAGGTTTGAAATAGGAGAAAAATGAGAATCTGTGGCCGTGAGATCTTCGGTTTTGTTCCCTACGGAATACGGTAGAAGAGTTTTAAATGGGGTAAGTTGAGAATTATGGATTTATCCCGTGAAACACGTTCCACCTGTTTTGCCATGATTTTCTGATTCTAGAAAATGTTCATTTTAAAGGGCATTTTCTTCTTTGGGAAATGTATGTTGGGGTATGTTATAGTTGGTATAAGTGACAAATTCAATTAGCCCTGAAGATCACGTCTGTCCCAAATTTGGAATGTGAGGGAGATTTTTTTATTATAAAGTTATATTGTTCGCTGCATCTTGCAATTTCTCCTTTTCCATAACTAACTTAGAAATTTTATTGCAACAATCCAAGCTAAACTTTATTTATTTGTTATTTGTGTGCAGACAATGTTGGAAATTTGATCTTTGACATCTTCATCTCTGTGAAAAAAGTTGTGGACTGGGCGACCTTTGGACTGTAATCAATTACATATCTGAGCCAAATGTCTGGTGGGTTAGTTCCTCCAGTTCGGGTTGTTAGATGCCCTAAATGTCGGTTACTTCTTCCAGAGCCTACAGGATGTGATTTGTACAAGTGTGGTGAATGTGGCACTACTCTTCAAGGTGAAATTCTATTTTATATTCCAATCTTTTTTATCACTTATTTTCCTTGATTGATTGAAGTACGTCGTCTTATTTATGTTAACTCTATGAACCAAATCATGCTGCTTCAATCTGATGCCAGACCCCTTGTGCATCTAAATTTTGCTAATAAATTCAATTTTTTAAATGGGGTGCTAATTCTATTTTATACACTCTACATCTTATGGATATGAGTGACTTAAATCCTTTTATATGTCTCCATACAGCTAAGAAACGATCAGGTGTGAATGTTAGTTCTCAATCCAGTACACAAGAACCTATTGCAGCTCCTGGAAAGCTTCTGGTTCCCTCTCGGGAATGTAGTTTGAACGAAAAAACTTCTTCTGCCGATTGTCATGTAGTTGGAAATAGTAACAGGGGACAACTTGTTCCGTTTATTTTATCTGATGAAGAACAAGAAACTGAGTCGGATATCTATAATTTGTCACACAGAAGGCGTAGAATGTCCAGCAAAGGTTGTTCAAATTCAAATAAGACCAATCACTCTGAGATTGAGGAGGTAAATGAAGGAGAGTTGGTAGAAGAATTGAAAGAGGAGTTTGTTTGTGCACTGGATGAAGATGGCTATAATGATAGATCAGCTTCAACTCTGAAAGGGGTAACATCTGAAAAGAAAAATACTGAAGTTGACCTAGAAGGAGCGAGAGAGTTCATTTCTGAGTCAGATGGACAAAATGCCAACAAAGGCAAATCAGTTGTAGTAGGTGCCGTCCCTAATAAAGTAGAAATTACTGAAAGCATTGATTCAGAAGGAGAAGAAGAGTTGAATGGTGGAAACTTGTCATCAGAGGGAGCAGAAGAGGAGTTTAGTTCTGCATTGGAAGAAGATACCAATAATTATAAATCAGCTCCAGTCGGTGAAAGCCTTGAAGTGAAAATCACTGAAATCAATAGAGCAGAGGAGTTAAATGATGGAAAATTGTTTGTGGAAGCAGAACATACACCGGATGGAGAAGATTCCAAAAACAATCCATCAGTTATAGACGGTGGAAAACCTGAAGTGGGCACTACAGAAAGTGCTTCTACTACTATAAGGTCAAGTACAGAGGAGGAAAACATTTTATACGTTATGCCTGATAAACTTGAAGTTCCACCTGCTAATCTTGTATCCTCTCATAAACAAAAGACGCAAGCTCAAAAAGATGTTCACCGTGGCTTTGATCGTGTAAGGTCTGTGAATACAAGAGATAGCACAGAATTAATTGATCACAGTTCAGAGCTTAGTGATATTCATGTTGGAAAATTGTCCAAGTCCCCAATTGCTAAAAGCTCTCATGCTTATGATGGCAGCCTCTCTTCTTATGATGCAATGGATGAGAGGTCAACTAGCCAATATTCAGGTTCGTTTGACAACACTCACACCATTACTAATGATGTTTCTGAGGGAAGGACCAGAAAGGGTAAAGGTCTTGTTCAAAACTTGCTCTATGGAGACTTTGGAACACAACGTCAATCACATTTGTCCGATGCGAAGCACCATGCCAAGAAAGAAGATGGCTGGGGTAATCAAAACAAAGTGGTTGAGGAGACTACAAGAAATGGTCATCGACGCTGGAAGAGCACAAAGAGAGACGAGTTTCCTCCCAAAATTCCTTTTCATCGAAGTAGTTCTCGTTCTTACTATGAAAGCGGAAACTCATCAAACCATATGCATGATGAGATCCACCGCAGCTCGAGCTTTCTTTCACATGAATCCTTTGAGGAAACTGACCAAGAGAAGACGAAACTGTTCAACATGATTCATAAGTTGCAGGATCAACTGAACAGGACTCTATACACGAGTAGAGCAGCAAATGGAAGACTGTCCAAGGGTGTGGCTTACAAGGGAAATCGTATTTCTGCTTACCATAATAATGACTTTGATGAGGGGAGAAGGTTTTCTTATGGTTTGGATTACCCTTTGTGTAATGGAAGATGTAGTCATGGAGTCAACTGGCACCAAAGGCATAATAAATCCTCACGGATACCTTATTCAGCTGAGGCAACAAGCAGTGCATTCAATGTTGATCATTCTTGCTACCATTGTCGTTCCCAAGAGAGGCAGTTTTCAGCAGATATCTCACCACATGGTCTTTTCCAGCATGAAAGGCTACAGAGGTCCTGTGCAGGCCGAGACTGTTGCTCTTTTTCTAATCACTCCTATCCTTCAAGTCCACAATGGTTCACAGGTTCTAAACTTCCACCAATGTACGGACGTGAAACAAAATCTGATGATCAGAGGCGTAGGGTTCCTGAGTTAAGTAGATATCTAAGGGAGAAAAGGAACTTGGTAGCTAAGAGACACCACAGGCCAGTGGCAGGTGGAGCTCCTTTTGTCACTTGTCATAAATGCTTAAACCTGTTGCAGCTACCTGCAGATTTTCTCCTTTTCAAAAGGGCATGTCATCAGCTGAAATGTGGGGAATGTTCAGAGGTGCTCAAGTTTTCACTTCATGGAAGCCATATAGATTTATTTTCATCAAATAATGCTATTGGCTCTCCATCAAGGGACCTAAACGACCAAAGCCGGTTGATTAGTAGCAGCAGTCTACCTTCAGCATCACATGCAAAGTATTACCGTTATTCACCTGCAGAGGCCATTTCATATTATGATGATTATAGTCTTTCTATCTCTAAAAGCTACTCCTCGGAAGGAGAGCCTATTTCTTTGGCACATTCTCATCAGTTTCATGGCAATGAATATGATAATCCAAGAGTCTCTCGTGGTATATTTGAGCCTTCAACTGAGAAGGAGAACGTTGCTCCAAGATATTCTAGTGCAAGGAAGGGTTTGGTGGAGACAGATGAATCAGCTATCTTTCCCACCAATATGTCTGGATCTAGGAAATTGACATCAGAAATGTGGGCAAGGCCACCACAAAAAAGTTCATCACTTCATCTACTGATGGGATATTCTTCACCAAGTCAAGTAATAAGAGGGTCTCGGACTTCTTTTGAAGGTGACTAAGGAGCTCACAGTTGACAAAATCATTAAAGAGAACTATAATGTTTGTTGAAGCTGGAAGGATCAAGAATGGGGGAGTTCTGTCAGAATTTGACATGTAATAAGGCATCCACATGAAGACTTGAAGTGATTTTCTTTTTCTTCCTGATTTTATTTTTTTGTATCACAAGCCATTTATCTCCATTATTCAATTTTTGTATACAATTTCTGTAACATGTACTCTGTTTATAATAATCGTCATCTAATGATTTTGGTGTATAAAATGTTTAGTATCTGTATTTTAAACTCTTCAAAAATAAGAGTCAGCGTCTTGACAAAGAGTGAGCTTAGCAAGATGTTTAGATTACCGCTACATTTGAAATCACCTTTTATACCAATCATTAAATGAATAATATATAAATATAAAGTCTTACAAATTTGCTATTTTAAGATCTTGGGTTAAAGATTATTGATTTTGTGTAAACTTATTATATATACTTTTACATCCTGTATATAAAAGATCACATTTTAAAAGAAAAAAGTATAGATATTGTTTTTTTTTTAATTTAATCACCAGCTATAAATGTAATTTGTCAGGACCTATTAAATGCATCTAAAGCCATTTGTTAGACTCATTAAATGCAACCCACGATCCCTGCTCAGTTGCATTAAAAACGCACTCACAAACTCTGACGCACTAATGCCAAGTGTCAAAATGGAAGATTCGGAAGTCAGTAAGTGAAGTGCAGGTGTCAGCAGAAGAGTGCACGACTGTTTGGACGTGGGGCAAACAAAAATGATTTCTGAAAAAAAAAACCTGCCACACTCTTCTGCATGCACCTTCTTCTTCCCAAACTCTGAATATCCATTTTCTCCTCCTTCTCTCTAGAAACTTCCCCTTCTCTCTACCAAAACTCACTTTTTCTTTGCTTCGATTACCGTTCAGACACCGTAGGAGCACTCCCGGCGTCCCAAGCTACAACTTGAAACGAACAGTTTCGAATTCTGAAACTGGTAAGTTTCCTTTCCCTTAGTCGTTCGTTCTTCTGGACATGCAAACCAAGTTCTGGTTGCATGAGTCCTTAGTTTAATTCTGAACCCCTTTTGGTCTGTTGTTTGATTTGAAGAGTAGTTGAACGTTGAGGGTAGAAGGAATCTTAGTTTGACAAAACCGAGTTGCGGTCTGTAGGACGTTCGTTCACACTAGAGGTAAGGGAAGCTTATTCAATTTAATTCGTATGTTTGTATTATGTTGTATGGACGTTCTGTGAGTTGTATGAAGCATGAATTTATGATATTTGATTTTTGTATAGGATTATGATTATGATATGATACATGAGAAATATAAAATGTACTATGATATGAGTATTTGAAAATATGAAACTTTATGCTGAGAAATGAGTTTAATGTTAATGAAACTTTGAATATAAATTCCCTATGATAATGAACGTTCGTCATTGAACGGTCTTTGACCGTTCGGTGCTGTTAGTAAACTTCTTTGAATTGAATTCTTTCATTTGGAAAGAATTCTAGTTGAGGACGAACGCCCTCTTTTAAGAGTGCTACGTTTGAGCGTTCGGCCAAACGTAGATGCCCTAAGTGTTATGTGAGAAATTGAGAAGCTTGTAAATATACATTCGGACACTTAGTCATTCTTAAAAACCTAACTTCACCATCTCATATTATATTAATTTCTATTTCTATTATCAGCTCGAATCAGTGATGGGTCTCGACCCAAAGCGTTCGTTATGAGTGGCGCTCGGTCTTATAAACGCTCGTCCTCGTACTTAATTACCAAACGGGTGGAAATAGCGTTCGTCCAAATTTCAGTAAATCTGTGTACTGCGTTCGGTCATTGACTGGCAGTCGGTTTTTATAATTGAATTGTTCTCGATATGGTCATTTAATCGTCTTGAGGTGCCTTTATCTATTTGGATTCGGCCTAGAGCCTTCTTACTTAAATTATTCTTTGAGTATTGATCGGATCTTCCTAGAGTCAGTTCATTCAACTGATTCGAGTGGTAAATGACGTTCGTCAAATATTATGTGTCGGTTTTATTCTGTTCTGAAACGAGGATTTCTCGGTCTTGTTTTTAACGTTCGTCCTCGTTATGAAGAGGGCTGAACGCTCGTCATTTTATGTAATTGGAAAGGAAGATGAAAATGATATTAAAGTGAAAAATTATAAAGAATGAACAGTATATGAGATGAAATGATGGTTGTGGATTTTGAACGAGCGTTCCAGGGAGGAACGACTCTTGGATGAAAGTTGGAATTTGTAAAGTATGAATGTGGACAAAGCTTAGCTGGCGATTCATCCTGATGTTCCGTGAGTGCTCGTCCTCACGTAGAGGGGAGTATGTCATGTGTGGGAACGGCAGGAGGTCCTAGTCCTTAGTGGTACTTTGGATGGAAGGGACTAACCTCGGGTGGCAGCTGATGATAAATTCCAGTTACTACACCACCTGGGTGCACGAACGTCGTAGCTACACAGAATTCATACAGTCCGGACATTCAGTCTAGTATCAGGAATTGATTGAACTCAGAAATTGATTGATTTGTATATTGGAATTTTTGATATGTTTGATATGTTGAGAAATGCCTGTTATTATTTGAATTAAATTAAATAAGCTTACCCTGCGTTTTCCTTGTGTTGTCTTGTTTTGTACGTCCGTCCTTGTCTTTGCAATGATCATCCGTGTGGATGTGAGCAGATGGAGAGGCATTGCTTGAGGAGACGCTTGAAGGAGGAATCTTAGAGGAAGAAAACCTCGTCGATATAGAAGTGAAGGCCGAACAGTAGTACGTTCGGGTAAATGTTTAGCGTAGTTAGTTTTGTATGTTGCTTTTGAACAACCACTCTCCCCTTTTGCTTAATTTGACCGTTCGGTATTTATGCGTTGTAAACCGTTCGGTCATTTATGTTTATTGAACATCTTTAGATATTTGTATTAGTTTATGTAAGGTCGTTCGGCCACGAGCATGCTTTATTTCTTTAGTATAAGACTGAATAGAGATATTAATCAATGTGAATATTTTATTTATATGGTTTATTACTGTAATTATGTGATGTTACATAATTCATCTTTTAAATTATGTCCATCTCACTTTTAAAATGGTTAAATTGCTTAAACAATTTACAAATTGGCACAAAATTGTCATCCTATCTCTTCTCCTTCCGCAGTATTTTATTTTCTTCCGTTAGTTTTCAAACTTTTAAGTTTTATTAGATAAGAGCTGCCATATATGGGCCGTTTATTTTCTCTTCTTGAAGTATAATTGGGATATAAGGTTAACTTCTAATCCATTTCCTTGGAAAAAATAATGGAAACCAACCTAAACTATTATTCATATTCTTTTTTATACTACACAAATTTTATTATTATAAATAATCATTGATTCATATCATTAAAATTTCAAATTATCTAATGAATATACTTTATTTAAACTTTAATATACAGTTTAAATGTTAGAAATCATAAATGTATTCTTTACTTTAACTTATAAATCCATAAAATCACAATATTATATATGTATTTTTATACTATTTTTTATATTTTTTAATTACTTAAATAATTTTAATAATACCCAATAAATTCCAGGGCAACAATTAAATCTTGGTCAAAGCTCAACAATTAAATCTTAAATTAATGTCTTTATAAGTCGGATGTCAAAATCATTGATGCTTGCCATTTCACTCTCCCCTGTTATCCCAAATTGTTAACCTTAAACCCTGGCAATTATTTTCATATGGAGAAAACTACATTTCATACAAATTGATCTGGTCAGTTTTATAATAGTTTGACTTGCTGGTGCACATTCAAGTTTTCTTTCTTTTGGTTGAGAAATCTGAAGCAAATCTTCGATAGCATCAGCACATAAAAATAGGACAAGAACATCCTTTCACATACATAGCTGTTTTATCTTGAGTATAATAATTCATATGCGATGGGAATCTAACTATGATTCAATCATCATCTGTATCTGAACAAGACTCTGAATCTTCATGGGCTTGCAACTCGAAAGGTCTCAGTCTGTTTGTATTGGCTTCCAGTGGAGGTAGTCCATCATCATCACTGTCCTCCAGCTCATTCTCTTGTTGGGAGGCAGAAGTTTCATTTAATTCATCAACCATTGCAGATTTAAAACTTTCAGGCCTATATGTTGGCAAATGATTGAAAGAGTGAGCATAATACCTTGGGCAAGAGTACCGATAGATTCTACCATAAAAAATCCAAAATTTTATATAGAAAGTAAATATATGGTTATTCAACAAGGGAACCCAAAGCAAGTGATTATACAAAAATCAAAGCAGGAAACAATACACACCATTCAGGAGTTTTCTGTAGTTCTCGAACTTGATCGTAGAAAAGAACTTGAGAAACAAGGCATGCAACCTTGCTTGCTACCCGATTCAAGAGCCTTTTCCTTTCCAGTTACATCAACAACAACAAAGCTCCCTGCAACATGAGAAAGAAGGGTTAAATGTTAAACTCTTTGGCAGATGGGTTGGAGTAACAAAATCTTAAAGAACACATATACATAACAGAACATGCAAATAACTCAAACAATGTTTCTAGCAGTACACACTGCAAATATGTTTGAGTTTGACAACGATGGATTGTTTAACAAAACAGATTGGTGAAGTTGACATGGCTTCTAAATAAATAAATTCTACGCTCCATATAGACAAATTCATTCTTAGATAAATTTTTTCTGAATTCTCGAACAACGAAGCAGTAAAGGCTTAAATAAAAACAGCTTGTTAAGTACATTTGAAAAGGAGACAAACTATAACTATCCATTCCATGACATGGTCGGTGAATAAACTATCACTAATGTCCAGATAGGAAATCAGCAATTATAACAACCATTTGATTACTATTATCAGTGAAGCAATTGATTTTGTTTCTAAAAACTAGTAATACAAATTAACATGGCATAGTGCTGAATTGCTTTTTAAATAGGACAGACCTAGTTTAATCCACACGCTTTTCCGAAATTTGGCAGGGAAAAGAGCCAGTGATTTGTTGCCACATGCATCCTCGACCTTCACACGTCAAAATCCAAATATAAATGAGAACCTATACACACATAAGTAGTATACACATTATAAAGGGGTGTTTATATTGAACAGATTGATTTTAAGAGAAATCATAAAAGGATACACGCAATCCCTGCCACACTATTACAAACTATTTGCTTTCACAAAAGTATCAATGTTTTGTTTACTACCAGAGTAGAACTGCAACTTATTGTCTTTTTTAATATGTACTTTACCTCTCATTCTCACAGATGCAAACATTCAAATAATATTCCTTGATGCTCCACCAAAGTTTGTCAGTTTGACCAGTTATTTTCTCATTTTCCTCAGCATGAATAAAAAAGAAAGTTTGGAAGATTTCGGACTGGTAAAGCAATACCTCAATGATATTAGAGCCTCGTAAAGACACCACCTGCATGATGCTTTGCCCATCTTGAAGCGTGACATGTTTTTCCTCTGTAGCCCTCTTCAAATTCTTCCTTCCTCCTCTCATGGCCACCTAAAACCCTGATGTTCTATTTGACAAGGATTCTCACTACACTATTGTGTATCACAAATGGCAATTTAACAGACTAACCCAAAAGACAACGTTACATAATTCAATAATTTATATTCCATTCTCGCATACATGTTCAGAAACACCAATAACATTATGTGTCCAAAGGCAGCTGTGCACAACAATATTTCAACCATCAAATAGGGGAAAACTAAAAAACCCAACCCTTGACAGAACCAGCAGCTGTTAACAGTAGATGCCATGAAAACATAGCCCACTCTCTCACTGTGTGTGGGCTAAAAACAACAGAAGTTGTAAGTACGTAGGTCCACACATGGTTTGCTTGAGCACTAAAACTGCACCTCTTATGTTTTGCAAAAGAAAAATCCAAAACGAAGTAATTTAGTTGTTCGAAAAACAACATAGAACTTACTAATTCATTGCCTACATAACCAATTCAAAAGAAAGTTTACATAAACAGTTCAAAACCCAGTTAAATTAATGGGTTCTGTGATTGAAGAGTTCGAGCAGAGCATCTTTTTGAGGCAAAATATATACCAATAAAATGTCAGCGGCAATCAAATTAAATTTCAGAGTTTCTCTTCAAAAGCAACAAAGAACATTAGCGCATTAACCAGCCAGCAACGAACATCAGAGTAACATCGCAAACTATATACAATGCAGAATAAACATTTTATCTCATGCGTTCAAGCCAAAAATTAAAAGTACACAAGATTAACTCCCCCATACCTTGGTTGGTTATAGCTCTTCACACGGTCAAACCCCCGGAACCCAAGATTCTCTGTCTTCTATGTCCCACGGTCAAACCTCCCACGGTCACAACCCCTCTTCACGGCAACTCCGCTTCGTTCTCCTCTCCTTCAATCTCCCTCACTTCGCAACTAAAAAAACGCTCCCTTTTTCCACTCCAGCCCCAAAAACTCCCGAAGAATCTCCCTCTCTCTATCTCTCAAATATTCGCGCCGCTATCTCTCTCCCGAAAACCCTAATCGCTAATGAGCAAAGTAAAAAGAAAAGATAGTTGGGCTTCGATAGCACACATTTTTTTTATGGTCGGAATTGGTTTCCTAGAAAACCGAATTGTAAGTTATATATATATATATATTTTTTTATAATCTTAAGATAGAAGTTATATATATATATATATTTTTTTATAATCTTAAGATAGAAGTTATATATATATTTTAAGATAGAAGTTATATATATATATTTTTTATAATCTTAGCTTAAAATTTTATATTTTAAAATTCTGATTTTTATTTTTGAAGTATTTATAACAAAACATTTAAATAACTTTTATTCAACAATTCAATGGTATATAGTAAGATACCTGAGACGAGCGGTCGACATCCATCATCCAGTGTTACAATCGCTTTATCCACAGGTTTAGCAGCGCTCGTCAACCCAGATCAAACATGCCTTGCGCACGTTAAAAGTCAAATCAGATTAACTCAATCAGGTCAATCCAGGTTTAGCACTCAGTCAGGTTAAACAATGTTGGACCATGGCCCAACATTTAAGTAATTGGACTGATAGCCCACCAGAAGATGAAATAGTCAAAAAGATCTGATTAAAGATATGAATGACGCGGATTACGAACAACTAACCAAATTTTAAGGTAAACTGTTTAAGGTAAGTCTGTTATAGATTTTATTAAGGTTAAATACAAGAAAGAAAAGAAAGACCAGATACGTTCTATTGAATACGGAGAAATACTCTATTAGGAGGAGAAGATTTTTCCTTGAAGAGTTGAGGCTCCATAACCCACATCTGACTTGAGCGTCGGAGTATCTTCGCAGGTACACCCCCCTCTATTGAAGTGGAAGCAGAGGGAACGTGACCGACATCCAGAAAGGTGAACCGGTTGTATCAGCTAAGGAGAAGTAAGAGTTCCAAACATTTAGAAGCAGCAAAGCTACACCAGCAAGGTCCGTATCTCGATCCCAAACATCTATACCGAAACAAATGGTATAATGTATTTATTGGTGCACTAAACACCACCCATCACTATTAAATTCCCTCATCCATCTAAAATAAAAAACATGAAACAATAACTTGAAAGCAAACTCATTCAGGAAGCTTAGAGAGACGTGTTTTTTTGGAAATTAACTACATCTTGTACAGTAGTCTAAAAATTATAGGTTGATAGTCATTTGAAAGCTCTTTGAGTCTAGATTCCAACAAAACAAGAATCAACTCATTTGGAGTTCGGTGAAGAACGTTAAGAGCAAAACAACTAGCAAAGGTCAGAGTTGGCAAGAATATATAAAGCGTTAACTTTAACGAATAAACTACACCTACTCAGATGTCCAAAAATTACAAATTAGTAGTCATTGGAAAGTTTTTTGAGTCTAGTTTCTAATAAAAAATAATCACATCATTTGGAGGTCTGTGGAAAAAGTTATCATTAACATAGCCAACAAAGCTCAAAGTTGACAACATGTTATCTCACTCAAATTGCCTTTGGCTATTTATGTGCCAACAGGTGGATCCTGCAGCATAAGTTTTTGTACAAAACCATATTTTTGTTCGTGTAATCGTTTACAAGGCCCTTATAATCGTTTACACGAACAAAAATCTCGCTTTGTACAAAAACTTGTGCTGTAGGAACCAGCAGTGGGCACATAAGTAGTCAAAGACATTTTACGTAATTTTTTTCATATTTCTTGAATGGATGAGAGTTCTTTTTAATGTTTAAGTGTGAGTAGAGCCTGAAAATTGGGTTTTGGGTAGTCCTTGGTGGAGGAAAGACCCAATGTTGGTGTCATGACCAAGTTAGGTGAAGTCCTAAAACAAGTACATGTCATTTTGTCTCTTGTAATCGACTATAAGAGCCTTGTAAATGATTACACGAACAAAAATCTGGTTTTGTACAAAAAGTTGTGCTGCAGGACCCAATTGTGGGCACATAAGTAGCCAAAGAGATTTTTCGTAATTTTTTTCATATTTCTTCAATGAATGAGAGTTCTTTTTAATGTTTAAGTGTGAGTAGAGCTTCAAAGTTGTGCATTGTAACAACATTATATGTCATATTTCTTAATTAATAAAATGACAAATTTTCCTTTGACACCCCGAAAAATGAAAATTTTGGTCTATTTTAGGTTAATTTTTCCATTTTTTGACCCAAGAGATGATAATTAACTTCAATAGAGGACAAAGTGATTGAAATTAGTGAATGAAACATTTTCTTTAATTTTAACTCAAATTGTCTTGCATAACAATGGCTGAAACGCAGCTGACATTATGACTACATCGAACATTAAAAGTGGTAATTAACTAATCATTCTCCATAATGGCGTCCAGTTCCATAATGTGGTCGTCGCCTATTCCTAGTTGGATTTATCCTTCCTTGTGGAGGTCTAGGTGGTTCTTCTTGTGGAGGTCTAAGTGGTTCTTCCTGTGGAGGTTGTGCTTCAATATGTTCTTCACGTTCATCTCCTCCACAAGCAGCAGAGGAAGTACCTATTTCGTTATGACTTTCAACAAAATAAAACGAGTTATCATAAGGTCCCCCAATAGTGTGGGCCAAAGGTGGAGTAGGGGCATAAGTTTCAAACAAGCTTATTAACATACCATGGATGCAATATACACAACTTTATGTTTTTCTTGCGTCTACAACAACATCTTTGAAGTGTTTTGGTCATCTAGGATTTAATTGATGACAATAATATCAGTATGTGATGAGGTTATGAACAACCACAATTGAAGATATATGTAGACAAAGTCTACATAGGTAATAAATTTGCATATGATCAAAAGCAAGTAAATAATTAACATTGGCAGACCTCTTTAACACCACCACATTCACATGTCCATGCTACATACTAAATTGGTTGTAAAAAATTAAATACCACATCATTTTTGTTTTATTATGAAAGAATATAATAATAATACTAAAGAAATGAATAATTTAATAATATTTATAATAAAGTTGAATTGGAAGTATGTGTTGAAAAAAAAAGAATGGACAGTACTTTTCGCGTGCATGGAAATAGTCATATTTCACATGGCAAAAGTGAATGGGTACAACTAAATCAAATTTAGTAGACCCCATTAAATTCACCAAAATCTCCATCTGTAAAAAAATGACATCCAGTCATGCGTAATGCATGAAAATAATTAACTTTTGCACATGAAAACAATAAATGTCAATTGCTTCATAGAAAGTGGTGCAAATGTGGACAAAACATTAAGCGTGAGTTGTCAGACCTTCAGCATGTGTGAAAACAATAAATGCACTCATTCACCTCTACTTGTTTATTTTTAACCCTTACATTAAAGTGATACACAATGTGCACAGTCAACATTTCAGCCTATAAATGAAGGAACTTCTACCTTATTCCATCAATCCAATCAAGTCACTAAAAAATCATTGTAAACAGCCATGACATCTACACCATTACATGTGTTAGTGTACTTCAATATCACTATCTTCGTAGAAGAAAACTATTCCAAAACATACATTAGTTTCCAAACAGCTTGGGTCACCATTGTTGATACGATGAGTATTGTCGAAGTGAAGCAAACAATCCTTAACCACTTCAACATGTCAACGTTAAACCAATATCAAGTTGAATTACAATACAGGTTATCAATCTACATATGTGGTGGCACTGCACATTATCGTTCATGTATAATTTCTGCAGATTACAACTTGGAGGCAATATTTTTTATGGCAACACAAAAAGTTGTGCAGGTTCATGTTGAGATAATGACATTTATTACACCAATTCAACCAAACACAACCGCTAATGAAGTTTATTATGATTTGATGAATAACTTCAATTTCTCACTAAATCTTGATTGAGGATGACCTACCTTATTTTTGAAAAATGTATTGAAGTATTGCATGTTATTTATCGTTGTTCCACTTATCTAATTTTAGTCTACACATTAGTAAATGAATGTATTATTGAAAGTGACATCATCAATTAAGCTACTGTGCAACTTTTACCTATAAAACATGCACTTATCAACCATTTACAATACACACATTCAAACATCTAAATTTACTCTTCATTGTGTTTTCTTCTCCATTCAAACATCTTCTACCACAACTTAAAAGGACCTTGTTAACATGGGTAACTACTTCTTTTTTAAATATTTTAACCAATTAAATGTCGTCTTTATTATTCTTCGTTAGCCGTAATCATTACTATTTTCTTAAATATTTTTGCAACATACGCAATGACTGAACCGCGATGTAACTATTACTACAATATCATTAGGGAAACCAATCTCGAAGCAGCAACTTTGATTGATCAAATTCCAAGACAACAATTCACACTTGCGTATGATGAGGGCAAAAGATGGGGTCACCTAACAACAAATCTAGCCGAAGCAATTAACTCAGTCCTGAAGAAGACAAGAAATTTACCAATCTCCTCCATAGTATTGGCCACATACACAAGATACAACTCCTTTTTCACAGAAAGACGGAAACAGATAACTGCAATGATAAGTGCTGGTCATGTGTATTCTAAAAAGGCCACGAAGGTCCTACAGGATGTTGATTCGAAATCAAACACCCACAGGGTTGCTGAATTTGATAGAAATACAACAAGATTCAGAGTCGAGGAGATGGTAAACCCAAGAGAAATACGACCTGCAGGAAAATTTGTTGTCAGATTGAATGAACGATGTTGTGATTGTGGGAAGTTTCAAAAGATTCATCTATCGTGTTCACATGTCTTAGCAGCTTGCAAACATGCTCATCACGACTTTAACATTTACATTAGTCCCTACTATAGGTTGGATGTCATCATGAAAGTGTACAATAATATGTTTGGGGAGCTACGACATGAAGAATATTGGCCACCATACCGATGCACAAAAATTTGGCCTCATCCAGCCACAAAAAGGAATGCAAAGGGTAGACCAATATCATTCAGAATCAGGACTGAAATGGACATCAGGGAACGAGCACACCCACGAAATTGCTCATACTGTCAAACCCCAAGCTACACAAGAAATCATTGTCCTCACAATCCTGGCATTAGAGGGTCCATATCCCATTATGGAGATTGATTAATTAAATACTAGTTTTAATGTTCGATGTAGTCATAATGTCAATCGTATTTCAGACATTGTTATGCAAGACAATTATGTTAAAATTAAAGAAAATGTTTCATTCACTAATGTCAATCTCTTCGTCCTCTATTAAAGTGAATTATTGTGTCTTCTGTCAAAAAATGGAAAATTTGACCCAATAACTACGA
>NW_025916637.1:0-14013 GCF_018835915.1 Vigna umbellata
AAAAAAAGGTGAATTTGGTGAAAAGAAGTGAAAGACGGGGAAGAGCTGAAATCCGAAAAACAACAAAAAGTTGTGGCAAAAAGGAAGGAGAAGCCGGAAGTCACCCGCTCACGGCAGTTTTATTTTATATAAATTAAAACCAGCTGACGGCAACTCAGGGGAGCTTGCTGGAGGTCCCGCTGATGGGGCAAAATTGTGGAAATGGGCCGCTGAGGGTAGAAAACAAGTCCACGCACTTTAAACCCCGCTGAGCGGTAATTTTTTACAAAAAAATTTTTAAAAAAAAATAAATTAAACCGCGATCGCACTTTAAAATTGAAAATAACATGGGCTTTGGCTTGACTTTAGTAATTTACTAATGAGAATATAAGCTTTAAAAGGTTTTTCCTAGGGGTGAGGCACTCTGGTCTGGTAACGAAGTCAACACTCTCTCTTTCCTCACCCTTTGAAGGAGGAATCTTGGATGCTGATAGCTTCCCTCTTCACCTTTTTTAGGTGTTTTTTCTTTGCATCTTCATTGTTAATTCATCTAGGTGTCACACATGAATATGGTGAACTACACTCTGTAGTTTGGTTGTGGGGATTAACTCAATGTAATCTGTGTGAAATCTCATTAGATGGAAATCATGTTTTTTTTTACATCTTTTATATTAGAACTTATGCTGTCTTTCATCATTAGTTTAGGGTTTTTTCCGTCTTTGCTTAATGCTGCATTGTTTAAACTTTATGCGAATGCATGATGATTATTGGTTTTGTCGATAACGGGCACTGTACCGGGGAAAGTCTAGATACCGGGGAATTTCCCCTAATTTTATATTGGTTGTCGTTAAGAAGCTCCCTGTCACTTAGAACTTGATCATTAGGAATGCCCTAGGAATTGTATGAACTCGTGATTAGGGAGAAGCCTTCTGGAAAGGTACATTAGAGAGTGGCATTAACAATGATGATTTTGACTGTTGAATTCCTACCTAAATATATGGAGAAGAAGTGAGGATAAATTGATTGAAAATGCCCCCCAACAACAGATATTAATACATTAATACATTTGAAAGTGTTTATCTTTTTTGTTTTTTGCCATTTGATCAAAACTTCATGCACATACATGTTTATTTTCTTGCACTTGCAATAATAGAACTTCAAATATTTTCGTTCTGTAAGTCTTAGCTACGAATCAAGAAACCACCATAACTAAACTAGGCCGTGAGTCCTTTGGAGAGCGATACTTGGGTCTTACCAAGTTTTATTACTACTTGACGATTCGGTCATACTTGCCGATTGAAAACAAGTTTGTGACATCTATTATATTTTGGGTGTTTTCAAAATTTGGTCCATCAGCCAGCATAATTTTCATAACCAAAAAAATGTGGAGGAACCTCGGAGTATTGCTAATAGAAGAGACCCCTTCTATAAGTGTGTCTAGGAGATGGAGAGGAGGAAGGAAGCCTAGGGCTGCTGTGAAGGTGTGGTGGTAAGGATGGGAGAGGTAGAGGTGAAAGAGAGATTCTACTTGTTTGAATTAGGGGGACTCGACATAATTTTAGGAGTGGCATGGTTGACTATTTTGGGGGAGGTGACTATTAATTGGGGACTCCGACTATGGGATTCAAACACGAGGGACATAAAGTAACCATACAGGGAGATCCTACCCTAACACGTGGACTAGTATCGGTTGCAGCTCTATTGAAGGTTAGGGAGCTAGAGGCAGTTACCATACGTATGGGATTTGGGCCTAACCGAGTGAGTACAAGCTTGATCGAGTGGGAAGAAGAATCCAGAGGAGGGAAGCAGCTGACTTAGGAGCAAAGGCGTGAACTGGAAGAGGTGTTGGGAGAGTATGGGGAGAATTTCCAGGCAACCTAGGCCTTACCACCAATCAGGCAATGGGATCACAGGATACCCATTAAGGAGGGGGTTGACCCAGTTAATGTGAGGCCATACAGATACCCTTATATGATGAAATCAGAAGTGGAGAGGCAAGTAGCAAAGATGCTGGAGTCAGGGATCATAAGGCCAAGTTATAGCCCTTATCCTAGTCCTGTAATACTAGTGAAGAAAAAGGATGGAAGCTAGAGATTTTGCATAGACTACCGGGCTTTGAATAAGGTGACGAAACTGGATAAATTTCCTATACCCGTAATTGAGGAGCTTCATGATGAACTTAGGGGGGCAAGATTCTTTACTAAGATAGACCTAAAGGCTGGCGACCACCACCAAATACGGATGGAAGAGGAGGTTTTACCCAAGACGGCATTTCGAACACACCAAGGGCACTATGAATATTTGGTCATGCCCTTTGGGCTAACAAACGCGACGACAACGTTTCAATGCGTGATGAATAACCTGCTGTAGAAATATTTGAGGAAGAGTGTTTTAGTGTTTTAGTGTTTTTTGATGATATTTTAATCTATAGTAACACATGGGTAGATCACCTAGAGCATATCCAGGAAGTTATGGGAACTTTGAGGGAACACAAATGGTATGCTAATAGAAAGAAATGTGATTTTGGGAGGAGACAAATTCATTATCTGGGGCATGTGATCACTGAAGAGGGGGTGGAGATGGATAAGGCAAAGGTGGCATCAGTTATGGATTGGCTAGAACCCAGAAGCATTAAGGCTCTTAGAGGATTTATGGGTTTAACTAGATACTACCGAAGGTTCGTAAAGGGGTATCGGCATGTAGCCAGACCATTAACCAACCTCTTGAAGAAGGGGTAGTTTTGCTGGACAGACTAAGGCAGTGAGGCTATGAAGAAACTAGAAGAGGCTATCACGACAGCTCCAGTCCTGGCTTTACCAAATTTTTCTTAGCAATTCCACATTGAATGTGTGCCTCAGGCAAGGGAGTGGGTGTAGTGCTTTCGCAGAATAAGAAACCAGTGGCTTTCTTTAGTAAAGCCCTTTCCGTAACATCATTGAACAAGTCAATATACGAAAAAGAGCTCGTGGCTCTAGTCTTAGCCATACAACA
Organism: Vigna umbellata; assembly: GCF_018835915.1. The sequence continues at coordinate 2,971 of NW_025916637.1, forward strand.
CTGGCGGCCCTACCTGTTGGGACAACAATTTATTGTACACACAGATAAGAGGAGCTTGAAATACCTATTGGAACAAAGGATTAACACCCAAAACCAGCAGAATTGGATAGCGAAACTATTGGGGTACAATTTTGAGATCCGATACAAGACAAGGGCATCTGATAAAGGAGCCAATGCTTTATCACGAAAAGGAGAAATGGAGGTAGAGGGTGATAAGGAGATTAAAGGGATTGCCAAGCCCTATGATGGCAACTCCTTTAAGGATTTCTCATCCAAAGAAGTATCAACTTACATTAAGACTAAGAAAGGGAAGTGAATAAAGACTTTCAACAAAAGTGTTTTCCTTACCTAAGTCTTAGATAGATATACTTTGATAAATAACATTTGTATTGTTTTGTAGGTCACCAATAAAGGTGGAAACCCATGCATATACATCTTAGAATGCTTACCAAGCAAAAGAGTACAAAGGAGACAAGTTAAGTCGTGCAACTTATTCTCTTTGGAACATGTTTTCCACATTTTCCATGTGAAACACATCCAGTTGTTTTCTTCTTTCCTTTGGAGCACATTCAACATATTTCTCACGTGGAACACAAGCCAACCGTGAAGCTTCTTCTATTTGAACACATTTTCAATGTGTTACACATGGAATACATGGCCAACCTCTCTTGCACATTTCATTTAGTTCATACACGTTTTGAATATGTATCTTGCACATTCGAGAGCTTCTCATCATCTATAAAAGAGAGCTCCAATCCTTTGTAAATTTCAACTTGAGTGATATAGTGAATTGCTGCCAAATTGGATTTCCAGCCACTTCTCTCGAGTTCATTGCCTTGTGTAACTTTAGGTGCCATTTTCTGGTGCAGATTGCCTTCCCTACTGTTTGCATATTATCAAAATTAGATTTGCAATTTGGATTGGCAAAATGATAGGTTCCTAAATTGGGAACCTAATCAAGTACTCTCTTTCTCACCAAAAGAAACAAGAAAGATAAGAAAAAACTGAATATGATTCCCAGTAGTATATCTGTACAGAAAGAATCCAGAGGTTTAACCCTCTTCACAGGTCAAAACCTATCAACAAACAATTCAACAAGTCCCCTTTTCCCAACTAACAGGCCTATATTTATACTCCCTTTAGGCTATTACAGCTAATTACCCTTCTTCGTTCTCTCATAGACTAACCATTTCTTCTTATTCCTATCACAAAAGGTGGGGAATTTTGTTTCCAAAGACTTTTAAATGCTTATACAAGTATAAACCAAACATAAAAAAGCAAGTAAACCCCTATAATCTAGTTTTGGAAGTCAAAATCCAGAAAACACAAAATTTGCATCTCTTTGTGGCATTTTGTCAAACAGTTTTGAATTTTCATCAAACACTTTTCCTGCACATGGTTCACTCACTGTTTTAGTGTTTTTCTTGCCTTTATGATCAGTTCTAGACCCTATCTTAGGTTCCTTTTCCGTGCCACCTTTTCTTCCAACCCAAAAATCATTAGAATTCAACTTTATTTGGCTTCCCATTGTGCTGTCGAGCTGGTTTTTCATTCCATAATCTGGTGCAGTGCAAGTTTTTGTTCTAATTGTTTGTTGCTGGTATATGGTTGTGTGAAGTACTGGTGCAACTTCTCTACCTCAGATTCCTTACTCCAAGGGGGTAGCATCTTAGGAGGTGGTTGAGGTGTTAAAAGGATACGAGCGTGCAACTCTTAGGGCCACTTTCTTCTTGTTGTCCAGCACAAATTTCAGCAATAAAACACACCATTTTTGGCATTCCATCAATCTGAAACCGCATCCACACTTGACCTTGTTCAATTGTAAACATTTTTTTAATTGTAATTTTGCTTTGTATCACGGAACCTTTGTAGTTTCATTACTTTTTGTTCTTTCATTTCCAACTTCAAGTGACTTGGGAAAATGCTTTTCAAGCAATTCCAAGAGCACCATTGAACATTGTAATAGTCTAGTATACGCATCTGATAACAGTTGAAAAACTGTTATTTTCATGCTTAAAGTTGATACAAAAAGCAACCTTTAACACTTAGAAACTAGCTTGAAATCATGCTTTTGGGTATATTTTTAAAAATAAGAGAGTTGGACAGGTTTATGCTTGATTTCAGTGTTTTATGCAGGTTTTAAGGTGAATTTGGTGAAAGAAGTGAAGAAGGATAGAGATGGAATCAGAAAAGACATAAAAAAGTGCAAAAGGAGAAGCCGTAACTACCGCTCAGCGGCACTCAAAAACCCACGTTAGCTCCGCTGAGGGGTGAAAAGGCCGCTGAGGGGAGGAAAACAACTCACGCACTTACTGGTGAGCGACACTATTTTGGGCTTGGGCCTACTTTTCTGTATATTTTAGAATAGTATATAAGCTTTAGGACGTCCTAGGGTTTGTATCTTTGGCTGAAACGAAGCAAACACTCTCTTTTCCACCCATTCAAGGAAGATCTTGGATGCTCAGGCTACCTCCTCATCTTTCTAGGGTTCTATCTTTCTTTCATTCATTATTGTTCATCTAGTTTCACCATGAATATGGTGAACTAAACCTTGTATTGTTGTTGGGGAATCAATGTAGTCTTGTGAAACTCTCATATATGGAATTTGTGTTTTAACATCTTATATTAAGATACATGCTTTCTTTCATCTTTAGTTAGGGATTTTCCTCTTTGCTTAATGCTTGCTTTGTTTAACTCATTCATTGCCATGATTATTGATTTTGTCGATATGGGAATGTACGGGGAAATCTAGATCCGGGGAATTTCTCCCAATAGCATATTGGTTGCCTTTAAGCTCCTGCACTTCAGAACTAATTACTAGGAATGCTAGGAATTGTATGAACTCATAATTAAGGATATGCCTTCTTGCAAGGTGATTTAGAGAGTGGCATTAGCAATTGATGAAAAGAATGATGAATTCCTAAAGTATATGAGAGTAAACAAGATGAAATTGATAACCCCAACAACATACTCATCTATTTAATTCATTAAAGTGTTTATTTTCTTCTTTTCCATTGATCAAAATTCATGCATACATGTTTAATTACTGTCTTTTGCATTTAAACCTACAATCAATTGTTTACAAGTCTCAAATAATCAACAAATCATATAACTAACTAGGTCGTGAGTCCTTTGGGAGAACGATACTTGGTCTTACCTAGTTTTATTACTTGATACGATTCAGTCACACTTGCCGATTGTTAAACAAGTTTGTGGCGCCGTTTTTCGGTGTTCATAAATTTGTCATCAGCATCTTAGTGTGAAAGTGTGTCAAGTGGCTCCAAGTGTCACTTGCACTTTCACTTAGGCTCATGTCTCATTTGTTTCATTTCCATTTGCTTTACTTTACATTACTTGTTGACTTTTATGTTTTAAGTCTCTGTGGTACTTAGGAGCGCGTTTCATATAGATAAACCTTCGTTTGGTTTCTAGGTGCACTTCATTCTTGCATTTAAAAAGCTTTTGAAAGATTTCTACCTAGAGACTAAGGAAAGAAACAACAGGAGAAGCTCTGGCTAAGAAAGGACAAGGTTCTTAAGCTTGTCCATTGTGACTCACCTCTCCTGCCTGGGAGTTATTTGGTTTCTTTTACCTCTAGAATCTTTTTAGAAATCTTTCACCAAAAATCTAAAAACAGTTTTTGACTCTATACTTGTGCAAGCCTTTCAAAACTCTTGTGAAAACTTTTTCTCTACTTCACAAGTATGAGTCACTCTAGTGTTCAAGGTATAATTCATAATGATCATGGAAATTTACAATTGAGAGAGGAACTTAGTAGAACTCAGGCTCAACTTAACAGGACTGAATCTGAGCTTAATCGAACTCGAGCTGAGTTCAATGAACTCCGATAGATGGTTACTAACCTCACTCTCAATCAGAGAGGTCAAAACCATGATTACCACTCCCACAGGCAAAACCATGATCATGGTGAACCTTTCCATCATAGTGATCAACATAGTATTCATCCTTACGATCACTATCAGCATCCACCTAGGAGACACCACAATCATAGAGACCATCATGTGGAACCAAAGCTTAACCTTCCTCCCTTCTATGGTAGAGACAATGTACAGGAATACTAAGTGGGAAATGAAGGTTGAACAAATTTTTGAATGTTACCACATAAACGATAGGAGGAGAGTGACCCTGGTGATGACAAATTTATGAACACTGAAAAACGACGCAAAAAACTTGTTTAACAATCGGCAAGTGTGACTGAATCGTATCAAGTAATAAAACTAGGTAAGACCAAGTATCATTTTCCCACAGGACTCACGGCTTAGTTAGCTATATGATTTTTTGATTATTTGAGACTTGTGAAAAATTGATTGTAGGTTTTAAATGCAAAAGACAATAATTAAACATGTATGCATCAATTTGATCAATGGAAAAGAGGAATACAAACAATTTAATGAATTAGATGGATGAGTATGTTGTTGGGGTTATCAATTTCATCTTATCCACTCTCATATACTTTTAAGAATTCATCATTCTTTTCATCAATGCTAATGCCACTCTATAAATCACCTTGCAAGAAGGCCTATCCTTAATTACAAGTTCATACAATTCCTAGCATTCCTAGTAATTAATTCTGAAGTGCAGAAGCTTAAAGCCAACCAATATGTTATTGGGAGAAATTCCCCGGATCTAGATTTCCCCATATGTTCCCATATCGACAAAATCAATAATCATGGCAATGAATGAGTTAAACAAAGCAAGCGTTAAGAAAAGAAGAAAAACCCTAACTAATGATTAAAGAAAACATAAGTCTTAAAATAAGATGCTAAAACAAATTCCATATATGAGTGTTTCACAAGACTACATTGATTCCCCAACAACAATACAAGGTTTAGTTCACCATATTTATGGTGAAACTAGATCAACAATAATGAATGAAAGAAAGATAGAACCCTTTCCCTAAGCTGACGACTAGATACTATGGGTCATTTGAGGTGTTGGAGCAAGTGGATTTGATCGCATTTAAGCTGCAGTTACCAGAGACAACAAGGATACGTTCAGTGTTTCACGTGTCGTAGTTGAAACGAGTAGTGGGGACTCAACAAATAGAGAAAGACCTACCGATGGAATTGTAGGGAAATGGGCCTAATTTTTGGCCAAGGTGGGTAGTGGATAGGAGGAGCCAGCAGCGAGAAGTAGGCAGCATCCCTCAGGTGTTGATTGAATGGCAGGAAAGAGGGCTTGAAGGGGCTACCTGGGAGGATGTATTGACAGTGCAAGAGCAGTTTCCTAACTTCAACCTTGGGGAGAAGGTTGAGGTAGAGGGAGGGGGTAATGATAGGACCCTGAGAGTCTACAAGAGGAGAAAGAGAATATAGACTGTTAATATTGTTAGGAAGGGGGGATGCATCTGTTTTTTGTTGGGGACGTAGCTATTAGTTGTAATTTCAATATACTTGGTGACCCAAAAAATACATTAGAGTCTCTAAACAAAGACTTACAAAGAATCTAATGATGTATCTATCTAATTCAACCTTGTAACTTGTGGGTTTCGCTAAGGCATTATCAATGATACTATATAATACAATTTCTAGTCAGAAGCTACTGTGTACTTGGCAGAAAATCAGGATGAATAGAGGGTCCACTCAATAATGTTCATTCCCACCATGGGTTCGCTCCAGACACAATGAATAATATAATCCAAAAAAGTTTTGTTGACAACGGTGAAAAATGTTTTATTAATTCAAGCCTTGTTTACTACTTTTAAGTGGTTCTAAACTTAGACTCTAAATGCTATAAATAAGAGTCATCCTATTCTTTTGTACTGTAACAGTTTGTAAATAAAAGTTTTCTTACCAGATACCCATTCTCTGTGTGCGTGTGTGTTTTTCCCTTTGCTCTCTTCTCCCTTGTTTTCTTCTCTTCCAAAGCCAATAGTGGTATCTAGAGCAAGGATCATTCTGGGTCTGTGTACTGAGAAGATGGAAAATGGAGGTGGAAAATTCCTAGGTAATCTACCAGTTCTTGATGGAAAAAATTATAACCACTAGGTTATAAAGATGGAAGAAATTCTTGGATATCAAGAATTGTTGGAGATTGTGAGAGATGGTGTCCAAGAGAGGGACGAAGCCGCAAATAGGAAGAAAGATTGCAAAGCTCGTTGTCTTCTCCATCAGTGTGTGCATACGGTGAATTTTGAAAAAAATTCCAAAGAAAGAACAACAAGAGAGGCTTGGGATATATTAAACAAGGCACATGGAGGTGTGGAGAAAACCAAGAAGGTTAGATTGCAGTCCCTTAGAAGGCAGTATGAGTTACTGTCTATGACTGACTCCGAGATAGTGGCAGAATACCTCAACCGGTTGCAGCTATTGGTGAATTCAATGAGAGCATGTGAGGAGGTTGTGACTGACCGAAGCATGGTTGAGAAAATAATGCGTACGTTGTCTCCAAAGTTCGACTACATCGTGGTGGCAATAGAAGAGTCCAAGGATGTAGAAAATATGATAGTGGAAGAGTTGCAAGGGTCTTTGGAGGCACACGAATTGAAGTTGTTGTCTCGAAATGCAGAGAAGGTTGGAGAGGAACAAGCTTTGCAGGCACAGGTGTCAAAGAAAAGAGGTTTTTTCCGGGGAAAATGGAAAAAGAACAAAAGTGGAAGATTCAATAAAGATCTGAAGCAAGATCAAAATGAAAGGGATCAATCAGATTCCTCAAGGTATGGTAAAGGGAGTTTTAGCAGAGGAAGAGGAGTCAAGACAGAAAGAATATACAATGTTATAATTATGAGAAATGGGGACACTATGCGGCTGATTGTTGGCATGGAAAGGGCAAGCCGAGAAAGGAAACCGAGATTGAAGCTCATGTGGCTCAAGATGAATCAGATGAAGAGCCTGTAGTGTTGATGGTCACAATGAATGAAGAGGGTTTTGTTGATGACAATTGGTTTGTTGATACTGGATGTTCAAATCATATGACTGGACACAAGAATTGGATATCAAATCTTGATACCAACAAGACTAGCAAGATTATGCTTGCAGATGACAACACAATGGAGGTTGCTGGAGGTGGTAAGATTGTAATTAAGAAACAAGGTGAAAAGGTTGCAGTTATTGAGGATGTGTTGTATGTTCCTAGAATGAAATGCAATTTGTTGAGTGTTGGTCAGTTAGTAGAAAAAGGTTTTTCAGTAACCATGGGAGAAGATATGTTGAGAGTATACGACTCAAAGAAGAGAATGGTGTTGAAATCATCATTGTCAAGAAATCGAACCTTCCGAACAAGATTGCATCCAATGGAGAATCAATGTCTCTCTTCAACAGTCGTAGACAAAACCAGTTGGCTATGGCATAAGAAGTTTAGTCACTTGAATTTTTACAGTTTGAAATTGCTAGCTGTTAATAGAATGGTAATTGGATTACCTGAAATAATTGTTCCTGTGAAGAAATGTGAAGAATGTTTGTTAGGCAAAAACCCCTTGAAATGTTTTTAATTCACATATGCACATGAAGGCAAAGGAAGTGCTACATGTTGTGTATTCGGATGTGTGTGGACCATTTGAAGAGTTGTCGTTGGGAAACAATAGATATTTTGTGACTTTTGTAGATGAGTATAGTCGCATGACATCGTTGTATTTGATAAAAGCTAAAAGTGATGTGTGTTCTATCTTCAAAAAGTTCAAATTGTTGGCTGAAAAGCAAAGTGGGAAGACACTTAAAATATTCAAAACAGATGGAGGTGGAGAATATGTTTCAAAAGAGTTCAAGAATTATTGCACTGAGAATGGAGTTCAACATGAAATAACAACACCATACACTCTGCAGCATAATGGCCTTGCTGAAAGAAGAAATAGGACCATACTGGACATGGCCAGGAGTATGCTAAAACAGAAGGATTTGCCACATGCATTCTGGGGAGAAGTAGTGTCTACAACAGTGTATGTTCTAAATAAGTACCCAACCAAGAAGCTGAAAAATAAAGTTCTAGAGGAGGTATGGTCTGAAAGGAAACTAGTGGTGAATCACTTGAAAATTTTTGGTTCAGTTTGCTACAAACATGTACCAAGTGTGAAGAGGAGTAAGTTGCAAGATAAGAGTGAGGCCATGATATTTGTAGGATATCATTCTACTAGAGCCTACAGACTATACAATCTTCTAACCAAGGAGATTTGTATGGTGATGAGTCAATATTTTCTTGACTTCACCTAGTTTATTGTGCTAGAATTAATCAGGAAATTGTGCTTAAATGTCCGGTATTTTTCCGTTTTTGCTAACTGTGCTTAAATTGATCAGAAATTCTTATTTTAATTAATTTGAATTATTTAAGCTAATTATTTTCATCATTGATTGCAGGAAAAATTTTGGACATACATTTTAGGACAGCAAAAAGAATGCAAATAAATTCAAGACTCTCCACATAGATATTTTAGAATTAATAATTATAATTTAGTAGGTTTTTGTGTGGACTCTCCGCATAGACTCTAGGGTTTTTGTGTAGACCCATCCTCGTTAAAAGAAGACACACGGCCTGGGGTCCAGCCGCCACCCTCACGGACCTTTTTCTTTTGAACGTAGTTTTAAGTTTTAATTCGATCAAAAATAGTTCGCCTGTTACGCGAGGAATGGAGAGCCCTTTACTTTCATTTTGGTGATTTACTCGCTGCTTTGAATTGATTTAGCACTTTGCATTGTTTTTCTTTATTCCAGCACATGAGGGGTTAGCTCCAAGGGTTTTATTTGTCTTTATTAACTTCAAGCCTGCACTGATTGAGATGTTATTTACACTGGAACACTGCACGCGTTTGTTTTAAAAATGTTGATTCAATGATGGAGAAAAGGTGGACCACGAGGAATGAGTTTTTCTTTTCTTTAAGTTGAGGACGATGATTGATGATGGAGAGGAGCAGCACTCGATGATTTACTCTTTTCCTTCTTTGTGGAGAGCACACGGTGCGCTGGAGGCATGGAGAAAGGCACGCTGATTCATGGAAGAGGAGAGAACAGGTGGTTGTCACGTCCAGGGGAGAAAAATTCATTTTTAGCATATGCTTTCTTTTAGAAAAGTGAACGGTGCTTTATTGTGTGTGAAAGTAAGGTTTTAATTTTCATTGAATGGGGGCTGGAATGGTGAGCACGTTGTTGCAGCCAATTTCTTGAGAAGGAAGTGGTGTCGCGACCTGGTTTTCATTCCAGCAGCTCGTTGGAGAGAAGCAAGCAGCTGAACTTTGCTTGTCCACGCTGATTTCAATTTGGAGCAGAGGCAGAAGCGGTGACTAGTGAGGAGCTCTAGGAACTTTATTCCAGCAGCACGTTACAGGGTGCACTGTCACATCTCAAACGGAGAGCTGCACGGTTGTTAATTTTGAAGAAGTGCACACGGTCATGCAGTTTTAGTAGAAGCGGTTATTCAATTAAAGTGAAGCACACGGCTGCCACATGAAGAAGAAGTGCACGCAGCTGTCACGTCCACCAAAGGAGGAGAATTCGTTTTTGCTTTTAGAAATGCACTTGTTCATTTCGGCTTGGAGAGATATGCGGGTATTTATTTTCACAAAGGGAAGTTGAATGTTTTCTTATAGAAGAGGGTATAAGGTGATTTAATTTGTTTTTAAATTGGTGTCTTCATTCTCGGTGTGCATTTAATTGTTTATCTCAACGTTGCATTTTAAATTGGTTCAAACACTTTTCACTTTAATGTTGTCTATTTTGTTTGGTTGTGATATTTTAGTTGTAATGTTAGCTTAAATTAGTTGGGTGATTCATGTTGGATTTGCATCAGAGTAGTGTGTAATTGTCGATTAATCTGTGATTGGAAGCATGTAATTGAATTAGTGACCAACTATTTTAATTTTGTGTTCACATCTGTGTTTATATTCGTGTCTTAATTTAGTTCATTTGCATCCACAAACTCTTCACTAAACCCCCCACTACGTGTTTGACCTAATTCTCGAACCACATTTGGTCCTTGAGAGATGACCTAGGAGTCACTTCCTAGCACTATACTGCATTCTTTAATGCACATCAAATTTGATGGTCGCGACAGCCGCATCACAGGGATGTTGTGATAGATGAGGCTGAATCATGGAACTGGACAACAAAGGTGAATGGTTCAAAACAGAATGTTTCAATTATTTTTGAAGATGAGGAAGAGAGACTAGGTGATGAGTCCAATGGGAATAGACAAATTGATGATGAGGTGCAAAATACACAGCCACAACCACAAAGAGCTTTAAGACAGAAATATGCCAAGGTTACTTGTTGATTTTGAAGTTTTTTCAGATAGTGCTGTAACTGATGAAGGAGATTTGGTGCATTACTGTTAGCAGAGGCTGAACCCATAAATCATAAAGAGGCATTGAAGCATGATTTGTGGAAAGATGCTATGATAGAAGAGATGAGAGCTATTGAGAAGAGTCAAACTTGGGTGTTGATTGAGTTACCTTTAAATAAAACACCTATTGACGTTAAATGGGTGTTCAAGCTTAAACTCAATCCCGATGGGACTATATCCAAACGAAAGGCTCGGCTTGTTGTCAAAAGTTTCTTACAAAAACAAGGGCTGGATTATATGGAATTGTTTACTCCTGTGGCAAGGATTGAAACCATAATATTGGTTATGACATTGGCAAATGGAAGAAGGTGGCCTCTATTTCAATTAGATGTAAAATCTGCGTTTTTGAATGGGCCACTTGAAGAAGAGGTGTATGTCATTCAACCTCCTGGGTTTGAGGTTAAAGGGTGTGAAGACAAGGTATATAGATTGAGGAAGGCTTTATATGGCTTAAAGCAAGCACCAAGAGTTTGGAATAAGGTGATAGATTCGTTTATGATAAAGCATAAATTTCTGAAATGTCCAGTGGAGCATTGTGTATGTAAGGTTCCAAGGTGATGCAAATTTACTCCTAATGTGCATTTATGTGGATGATCTATTGATTACAGGGAGTAATATCTCAGAAATTGAAAAGTTTAAAGGATTGTTGATGGTTGAATTTGAAATGACCGATTTGGGTAAATTGAGGTATTTTCTTAAGCTTGATTTGTTGAATCCAGCAGGGGAATTATTCTCCACCAAAGAAAATATGCAGCA
>NW_025916643.1:0-20129 GCF_018835915.1 Vigna umbellata
GTCTCTTAAACATCCACCGTATAATTGTTTAGTTGTCTCAATCATTACTTAAACCTTCATTTTTTGTACATGTGGTCATGCCCTAGTTTTGATGTTGTTTTTGGTTCTCTATCAAGATTGCAGTAGTAAAAATACATAATCCAGCTTAGGTTATTATATCATTTAGAATATACTCGTACCAGTCTTCTTATTAAAAAAATTTATCCTTCGTGTTAGAAAATAAATAATGTTATACGATTCGATGATCTACAATGCAAATGTGGTTCATGAGTTTATTTAGGAAATTAATTTAAATAGTGAGTGGAAACTTGTATGGTTGAGTTGATGATACCATCAGTAGGTTCCTCGGTGGGTAAAGCCAAAGCTACTCCTTTTCCACTTCAGTGCCTTATATTCCCTTGGAAAGCCAACCCTCATATTCCTATGTCCAGGCAATAGTGCTATTGGAGAAATTCCCCGATCTAGACTTCCTCGTACATTCCCAATTCGCAAAAATCAATAATCATGCATTGAGTGAGTTAAAAACAAGCACTATTAGCAATAGGAAACCCTTAACTAATGATGAAAGAAGCATGTATCTTAAAATAAGATGTTAACACAATTCTATATATGAGAGTTTCACAAGAACTACAATGATTCCACCAACAACTACAAGGTTTAGTTCACCATATTCATGGTGAAACTAGATGAACAATAATGAAATAAGGAAGATAAGACCCTAGAAAATAGGAGGTAGCCTGAAGCATCCAAGATCTTCCTTCAAGGGGTGAAAAGTGAGTGTTTGCTTCGTCTCCGCCAAAGATACAAACCCTGGACATCCTAAAGCTTATATACTATTCTAAATATACAAAAATTAGGCCCAAGCCCAAAATAGTGTCCGCTCAGCGTAAGTGCGTGAGTTGATTCTTCCCCTCAGGGCATTTTCACCCCTCAGCGGAGCCAACGTGATTTCCTGAGTGTCGCTCAGCGGTAAACTATCGCTGAGTGGTAGTTGCGACTTCTCCTTTTGCACTTTTTGAGTTTTTTCTTATTCCATCTCTATCCTTCTTCACTTCTCACCAAACTCACCTTAACCTGCAATAAAACACTGAAATCAAGCATAAACTTGTCCACTCTCTTATTTCACAAAAATATGAACAAAAAACATGATTCCAAGCTAGTTTCTAATGTTAAAGGTTGCTTTTAGTATCAATTTTAAGCATGAAAATAATAGTTTTTCACCTGTTATCAACGTTCCTCACCGTTTGGTCGACACTAGGAGTTCACTTGAAACGTTCCCTAGGTCGAAGATTCCAATGTGAACGGTTAATAAGAGTTTTATTATTTCTTTTTAGAACCTTTTCTTTGAGCCGGACGGTTGATTGAAGTTCTTTTTAGAACCTTTTTCTTTGGTCAAATGGTTGACATCACACTTTTTGATAGTAATATCAGATTTACAAATTACATCACACTGTTTAAACTAGAAAAAAGTAAATAGAATGCTTAACTCTATTCTTGCCACAACTATGTCGTTCGGTCCTTGATAACGGTTGAAAAATCGTTATTTTTATACTTAATTTTGATATTAAAAACAACCTTTATGACTTAGAAACTAGCTTGAAATCATGCTTTTGCTTAAGTTTTGGAAATAAGAGAGTTGAATGGGTTTTATGTTTGGTTTTTCTTGTTTTGACAGGAATTAAGATGAATTAGATGAAAGAAGTTGAAGTAGTAAGGAGCTGGACTCAGGAAAGAAAGTAAAAGTGCACAAAAGAAGAGACGCATTCACTGCACAGTGCAACTTTTATCGTTGAGTGGCGTTCTTAAGCACCGCAGTCACCGCTAAGGGCTAAAACTACAGCTGAGTGTCATCTTGAAGAGTCGCACTTACCGCTGAGCGGAAAAAGTGCCGCTGAGCGCCATTTAATTGGGCTTGGGCCTATTTTCTGAAATTTTTAATAAACTATATAAGGATTTAGTCAACCTAGGGTTGGTATCTTTGGACAGAAAGAGGCGAAATCACACTTTCTTCACCCCTTGGAGGCAGATTTTGGATGCGGAAGCTCCTTTCTTCAAATTCTAGGTTTCTATCTTTCATTCTTTCATTGTTTTTCATCTAGTTTCACCATGTTTATGGTGATCTAAACCTCCATTGTTGTTAGGGAACCGATGTAATTTTGAAACTCTCATATCTTGAATTGATTCTTGATTTTATATGCTTTACTTCATTAATTGTTAGGGTTTTTCCTCTTTACTCTATGCATGCTTTGTTTAACTCATTCAATTGCATGATCATTGATGTTATCTATATGGACACATATCAGTAAATCTAGAACTGGGGAAATTCTCCCGGAAGCAATATTACCTAGACATAGGAATAGGAGGATCAGTTGCCTTTAAGCTTCTGTACGAATGTAATGCATGAATAATTGCTAGGGAGACAAGACATTGTAAACTAGTAATTAGTAGTAGGCTTTCTTCACCGAGACATCGGGTTTAAGGTAAATTAGAAAGTGGCATTAACATTAATGAAGAAAGATGAATTCTTGAATACATGAGAGTGGATAGGATGAGTCGGAAACCCCAACAACATAATCATTCATATTTTACATCAATCACTTTTGCATCTTTCAATCTAATTGATCAACACATGCATTCATATTTACTTTTTAGTATTTGCATCTAAACCTAAAAGATTTTGTTTACAAGTCTAATTTAATCAAGAAATCACATAACTGTTTAGGCTGAGTCCTTTGGGAAACGATATTTGGTCTTACCATTTTATTATTACTTGATACGATTTGGTACACTTGCCGAGTGTTAACAGTCCTGCGTGCACGCTCGCTTGCCCTCCTTTCGCTGCCGACCTGCCGAGGGTGAATCATTCTCTTCGTGCTGCCTTTTTTGGACAACCCACATCTCCCTGATTGGAATGAACTCAGCGGCCCTCTCCTGTACTTCTCCCATGGTTAAAGGTGGCCGAGCAAATAGGCTATCCGCAAAGGAGCACGACCTTAAGGCTGTTGACAGGGTGCTGATGATGAACTTCTTGCCAACAGCCTTCACCTGCCGTGTGGTCCGGTTGAACTGGTCCATGAAGTCCCTCAGGTCTTCATCTTTTCCCTGTTTGATTTTAGTAAGCTCTATGTAGGTAAGGTCTTGCATCTTACTGGAAGCGAACTGTTGTTCAAACAGGCGCCTCAAAGTTGCAAAACTATCAGCAGTACTGGGACGAAGAGAGTGAAACCATTCCAAAGCTTCTCCTTTAACGGACAAGGGAAAAACCCTACACCAAATCCTCTCACTAGGTGAATAGATTACCATGGCTCCTCCGATCCATCATATCTTTCCAGAACTGAGAGATCCCTTTCCGGCATTTGCTCTTCCATGACTGCATTCGTGAAAGGATGAAGTGCCCTTGCCCGAGCGGCATGAACCGGACGGGCAGTACCCCTCCAGGTGGGTGCAGCCGGCCTTTGACTAGACGGGGCCCTCCACCTCGCGTCACGGTCCCTACGTGCTGCATCTCGCTTGGCCCTTAGAGTTTCAATTTCAGCTTGCATGGCTTTCATCCTCCTATGCATCTCCTTTATAAACGCTGCTGGATCTTAAGCCACCCTTATGGTCTTGCTAAGGTGTCTTTGAAAATCCTCGGCCCCACGGATGGTGCCAAAATGTTTCTGCTGAAATGGGATGAGGATCTCCGCCAAACGTCCTTTTGTCGCTGTCGAGCGTCATGCTTCTCCTATCTCCAGCCAACCAAACACTGAATGGGGGGCGACCTGTAGAAGACACTCCTACGTTCAAGTCAGAAATTTTCTCTGTAAGCCTTTATAATTTTGTAGTGAGTAAAACGTGAGTTTACCTCGAACCTAAACCCTTATTTGTAGAGTTTAAAGGAATCTCACCAATTAATTTACCTCTTAATGGTCATTAATGCAAACCTTAACTGCTCAACCGTTGTCGGAACCGAACAGTTGAGAGGCTTTTTCCTACATGTTGACCGTTCGGTTTCTTAGGATCGTATGTCGTCTTAACCTGTAGTAAATGAGCCCAAAGTGAGGTAGAGGTTCTCCTATACCTTTACCCTTCGGTCAGAAATAAGTTCATAGTAACCGTTATAAAAATATTAATAAAATTTCATTGTTAATCAATTATACCCCAATTTATTTTACATCTAATTCGAATATGTTTAATCTATAAATTAAGTAAATTGAATTCACTTCAATCCATATTTAAAAAATTAAAAAAATTTCAAACCAATTCAACACAAACTAACGAGTGGCTATGATTGATCAACTTCATTATACTTATAATCTTACACCATTCTTGTTCTAGCAAATAGAAACACACTTCACTTCAAAATCATTCACTTATCCAAAACTCCGTTACAATCTTGTGCCATAACATCACTGTACCAACAAAACTACATATTACTACTGCTGGTAACAATAATTTGACAAATCAATAAATAACATTCTAATGGTGTGTGAGAAAAGGAGAATATGATGAATAAATAAATGAATTTAACATTTAATTACTCCTATAAATTTATACCATGTTTTTAGTTCTTTATCAAGAAAAAAAATTCTTTAGAAAACAAAATTAATCTCCTAAATTCTTCTTCCTATATCTTCCACTTAAGTTACACAAGATTTAAGGGTATTCCAAAGTCCCTAAGCAGTGAAACGCAAATATGCAATGCAGTGAAAATTGTTTCCGCTCCGCTCTCCACTGTCAGTGTCATGGTGGAGCTTCCCAAATCCCTCTCTTCCCACAGTCTTCTCAAGCTGCTCAAAGCTCAGAAGTCCCTTCTCTCTGCCCTTAGCCTCTTCGACGACGCCACGCGCCGCCCCGGCTTTGTCCCCTCCTCCGCCGTCTTCCACCACATCCTCCGCCGCCTGGCCACCGACCCCGCCCTCTTCCTCGCCCACGCGCAACGTATTGTCTCCTCCATTCGCTGCCCCTGCCACGAGGAGGTGCCCCTCGTCCTCCTCAAAGCCTACGCCAAATCCCGCATGCCCGACGAAGCCCTGCACGTGTTCCAAACCATGCCGCAAGTGTTCGGGTGCACCCCCACCACACGCTCCTTCAATACCCTCCTCAACGCGTTCGTTGAATCGAACCAATGGGCACGGGCTGAGGGCTTCTTCAAGTACTTTGAATCCGCTCGCGTGTTGCCGAATGTCGAAACCTATAACGTTATCATGAAGGTGTTGTGTAAAAAGCGTGAGTTTGAGAAGGTTAGGGAGTTGCTGACGTGGATGTCGAGTGCGGGGTTGAGCCCTGATAAGGTCACTTACGGTACTTTGATTGGTGCAACGGCGAAGAGTGGAGATTTGGGATTTGCACTTGAAGTGTTCGATGAAATGCGTGAGCACGGGGTGGAACCTGATGTGGTGTGTTATAACATGATCATTGATGGGTTTTTCAAAAGTGGGAATTTTCTGAAGGCGAGTGAAATGTGGGAGAGGTTGTTGAGGGAAGAGTCGGTGTTTCCCAGTGTGGTGAGTTATAACGTCATGATTAGTGGCTTGTGTAAGTGTGGTAGGTTTGGTGAGGGTTTGGAGATATGGGAGCGGATGAAGAGGAATGACAGGAGGCATGATTTGTTTACGTATAGTACTTTGATACATGGGTTGAGTGAAGGGGGGGATTTGGATGGAGCTAGAAGGGTTTACGAGGAGATGGTTGGACGAGGTGTTAGGCCTGATGTTGTTACGTGTAATGCAATGCTTAATGGGTTGTGTAAGGCGGGGAAGGTTAAGGAATGTTTTGAATTGTGGGAGGAGATGGGGAACTGGGGTCTGCGGAACGTGAGAAGTTATAACATATTTCTGAAGGGGTTGTTTGAGAATGAGAAGGTGGAGGAGGCCATGTCGATGTGGGGTGGTTTGTCGAAGGCGGATTCTGCTACGTTTAGTGTGGTGATTCATGGTTTGTGTAGGAATGGGCATGTGAATTGGGCTTTGCGGGTGTTGGAAGAGGCTGAACAGAAGGGAGGTGATGTGGATGTGGATGCTTTTACTTACTCGTCAATGATAAACGCTTTGTGCAAAGAAGGGAGATTAGATGAGGTAAGTGGAGTCGTAGAACTTATGAATAAGCGTGGCTGTAAATTGAACCTCCATGTTTGTAATGTGCTTATTGATGGGTTTGTTAAACATTCGAGACTTGATAGTGCTGTTAAAGCTTTTGGGGAAATGGGCAGCAAAGGTTGCCCACCAAATGTTGTGTCCTATAATATTCTTATAAATGGATTACTGAGAGCTGGAAGATTTCGTGAGGCTTCTGATTATGTTAATGAAATGTTGCAAAAAGGGTGGAAACCAGATATTATCACATATAGTATGTTGATAGATAGTCTTTATGAGAACAGGATGGGGGAGGCAGCCGTTAGGTTGTGGCATCAGTTTCTTAACACAGGGCATATGCCTGATATTACTATGTACAACATTGTCATTCATAGACTTTGTTGTTCTGGGAAAGTGGAAGATGCTCTGCAGCTTTATTTAACGATGAGGCAGAGGAAATGTATTAGCCTTGTGACTTACAATACCATTATGGAGGGTTTTTACAAAGTTGGAAACTGCAGAATGGCATCAATGACTTGGGATCAAATCTCAGCAGATGGGCTACAACCCGACATCATCTCGTATAATATTACTCTTAAGGGGCTCTGTTCTTGTGGTAGAGTAACAGATGCAATTGAGGTTCTAAATGATGCTTTGGCGCATGGTGTTCTGCCAACGGCCATTACCTGGAACATATTAGTTAGAGCATTGATATTTTTCTGATGTGGACTAATTTTTTAATATAATTTTTTCAGTATTTTTCCACTAGTTGACAACATCAGCTACAAGCCTACTAGTATTATACTAAAACACAAGTATTTTACTGGTCTCACAGGAAATGGGATTCCGGAGATGTTTAGGTATGCGACCAAGCAGCATTTTTGAGCATGCTTGTCATATTACGCTTCCAGATAGCGCTTTGAAGGAAATTTAACGGCCCTGGGCAAACAGCTGCTGGCGATGGACTACATCTAATACACAGGCACATTACGGTATTAGGTACTTGGGTGCAATGCAGCTTGTCTCTAGGATGCCTAAATTTTGGAGTTGACTGAACAGAAAAGGGTAATTTGTTTGGATTTTTGGGATATTTATCTGCCTCAGGCCTTATTGGGAATTTCAGGCAGCAATTACTATACTTTTCTAATTGATTAGCCATGCTGTTAAGCTGTACAGAAATTAGTAACATTTTGTAGTTATTAGTTCTCGTTAATTGTTTATATGACAGGAGATACAGAGATACAAGTTAGCTTCCAAATGTACATTTCTAAAAGCTAGGATGATGATAAAAGTATGTTTTTCTGTTTTAACAAAAGATATGAAAGAAAAGCATCGCACGGTAACCCAGTTGCCCAGATTTTGGTGATTGTAGTTATATAACCAATATCTGTTGTTGTTGATGCCAAAACAAAGCTGCATGATGTTATCAGGCCCAAGTTATAAGCTTCCACCTGGGTTTATTGCTCATGCAATATCCTTTAATAATTGTATTTCCCAGAAACTCGCAGTCAATCTCAGTAAAAAATTGAACTTCAGTTCTTTTTCTCTTCAGTATTGGCCTTTCTTATTTTTCCAGTTTCTGATGACATCGACTGTTCATAGATGAGCTGAGAAACTAAAGCCAGAACAATAGCTCCAAGAACTGCTTCCTTCCTCCAATCAGTTGATGGTGAGGCAATAGAATCAACTATTGCAAAGGTAAGAAGGCCAATAAAGAAGAGGTAAATGCCTTTTCTTGTTCTGCTACCAGCTTTTTCTCTGGTTACATTTTTTATTTTTTCCGCCTCCTCTTTAGCTTTTGCTATGTCAACAGGTGCTTTCTTTCTAAGGTTCTTAAAGAATAGCCCTTCGTTTCTTCCATCCTCCATTTGAACTTCAAATTCATGCAGTTCCTTTTCGCGCTCCTTAATCTCTTGTCTGAAGAGTTCTGCAGATTCCTCAAACTCTACCTTCTGGCTCTCTATGTTTGCTGTTATCTGCCGAACACAAATGAACACAAGAAGAGGTCATTACTAAAACACCTTTCGCATGTAGATTTTTCTTCATCCTTGCTTGATGATTGATCGGTTAGTGTATTTGGCACAAGAGACACAGTTTTGCCAAACCATTGTTTAAGCCTTTTCCTAACCAAAACAAAATACAAAATTTCAATAAATAGTTAACTCAAAAGTTGAAGCGTACTCTGGCACTAGCTTCATCTAATTCTTGGAGGGCATCTTCTCCAATCTTGTCAAACTCAGCCTTGGCTTCTTCACCAAATTTGGCTAAATATGCAGATCTATCGTCTAGATAATTTGTGAGTCGGACTTTTTGAGTTTGAAGAATGGCAATTTGTGCTAGCAGTTCTTGTTTACGTATATCTCCTGGTTGGGGAGCTTGAGAATCAGATTCATTGGACTTGCAGAGACATATAGTATAACCTTTTGTGTTGAGGATTCTGCTGCTGTGGATATTATACTTGATATTGGTAGGAGTGGAAGGATGAATGAATTTGAGGGCAATCATCTTTTCATGACAGTGGAAGCATGTGTTTGCATTGTATGGGTTGGAAAACAATCAAGGGAACCAAGGGAGAAAGGGGGCTCTTCAGGACCAGAATTTTAGTTGCGCAGGCTTCCAGTATTTTGGACCTCTTGTTTTCTGGACATTATCTGTACAAGGGGAAGGAGACATTTTTATTAGAAAGATAGAACTATGTTAGTACTTTATCGCACGGTTCAAATTACGGATGTTGTGCACAATCCAAATCAGACTTATGAGCCAAAAAAAATGTATATTTTAATTGAATTTATTTTATATTCTTATTCATGTTTCATTATTTTAAATCCAAATTTAAAAATCAATTTATTTCAATTTAGATTGAACCAATATGAATGAACATATGATTTCAGTAATTATAATACTATTCACACTTGTTTAAGTAAATGTTCGTTAAAGTTTTCCTCTTTACTCTTATATTGTAAATTGTATTACTTTTATTTTTGTTATAAGGCACACCATTGAAGTCCAAAAACGAGGTAAATTATTTAATTTCATTAAAATATTGAAAGATGGTAAATTATTTAGTAAAGGAAAGTAGGCAAAATAAAATCTTTGAAAGAGTAAAGTGTCTTATACAAATGATCNATGAGAGTGGATAGGATGAGTCGGAAACCCCAACAACATAATCATTCATATTTTACATCAATCACTTTTGCATCTTTCAAACAAATTGATCAACACATGCATTCATATTTACTTTTTAGTATTTGCATCTAAACCTAAAAGATTTTGTTTACAAGTCTAATTTAATCAAGAAATCACATAACTGTTTAGGCTGAGTCCTTTGGGAAACGATATTTGGTCTTACCATTTTATTATTACTTGATACGATTTGGTACACTTGCCGAGTGTTAACAGTCCTGCGTGCACGCTCGCTTGCCCTCCTTTCGCTGCCGACCTGCCGAGGGTGAATCATTCTCTTCGTGCTGCCTTTTTTGGACAACCCACATCTCCCTGATTGGAATGAACTCAGCGGCCCTCTCCTGTACTTCTCCCATGGTTAAAGGTGGCCGAGCAAATAGGCTATCCGCAAAGGAGCACGACCTTAAGGCTGTTGACAGGGTGCTGATGATGAACTTCTTGCCAACAGCCTTCACCTGCCGTGTGGTCCGGTTGAACTGGTCCATGAAGTCCCTCAGGTCTTCATCTTTTCCCTGTTTGATTTTAGTAAGCTCTATGTAGGTAAGGTCTTGCATCTTACTGGAAGCGAACTGTTGTTCAAACAGGCGCCTCAAAGTTGCAAAACTATCAGCAGTACTGGGACGAAGAGAGTGAAACCATTCCAAAGCTTCTCCTTTAACGGACAAGGGAAAAACCCTACACCAAATCCTCTCACTAGGTGAATAGATTACCATGGCTCCTCCGATCCATCATATCTTTCCAGAACTGAGAGATCCCTTTCCGGCATTTGCTCTTCCATGACTGCATTCGTGAAAGGATGAAGTGCCCTTGCCCGAGCGGCATGAACCGGACGGGCAGTACCCCTCCAGGTGGGTGCAGCCGGCCTTTGACTAGACGGGGCCCTCCACCTCGCGTCACGGTCCCTACGTGCTGCATCTCGCTTGGCCCTTAGAGTTTCAATTTCAGCTTGCATGGCTTTCATCCTCCTATGCATCTCCTTTATAAACGCTGATGGATCTTAAGCCACCCTTATGGTCTTGCTAAGGTGTCTTTGAAAATCCTCGGCCCCACGGATGGTGCCAAAATGTTTCTGCTGAAATGGGATGAGGATCTCCGCCAAACGTCCTTTTGTCGCTGTCGAGCGTCATGCTTCTCCTATCTCCAGCCAACCAAACACTGAATGGGGGGCGACCTGTAGAAGACACTCCTACGTTCAAGTCAGAAATTTTCTCTGTAAGCCTTTATAATTTTGTAGTGAGTAAAACGTAAGTTTACCTCGAACCTAAACCCTTATTTGTAGAGTTTAAAGGAATCTCACCAATTAATTTACCTCTTAATGGTCATTAATGCAAACCTTAACTGCTCAACCGTTGTCGGAACCGAACAGTTGAGAGGCTTTTTCCTACATGTTGACCGTTCGGTTTCTTAGGATCGTATGTCGTCTTAACCTGTAGTAAATGAGCCCAAAGTGAGGTAGAGGTTCTCCTATACCTTTACCCTTCGGTCAGAAATAAGTTCATAGTAACCGTTATAAAAATATTAATAAAATTTCATTGTTAATCAATTATACCCCAATTTATTTTACATCTAATTCGAATATGTTTAATCTATAAATTAAGTAAATTGAATTCACTTCAATCCATATTTAAAAAATTAAAAAAATTTCAAACCAATTCAACACAAACTAACGAGTGGCTATGATTGATCAACTTCATTATACTTATAATCTTACACCATTCTTGTTCTAGCAAATAGAAACACACTTCACTTCAAAATCATTCACTTATCCAAAACTCCGTTACAATCTTGTGCCATAACATCACTGTACCAACAAAACTACATATTACTACTGCTGGTAACAATAATTTGACAAATCAATAAATAACATTCTAATGGTGTGTGAGAAAAGGAGAATATGATGAATAAATAAATGAATTTAACATTTAATTACTCCTATAAATTTATACCATGTTTTTAGTTCTTTATCAAGAAAAAAAATTCTTTAGAAAACAAAATTAATCTCCTAAATTCTTCTTCCTATATCTTCCACTTAAGTTACACAAGATTTAAGGGTATTCCAAAGTCCCTAAGCAGTGAAACGCAAATATGCAATGCAGTGAAAATTGTTTCCGCTCCGCTCTCCACTGTCAGTGTCATGGTGGAGCTTCCCAAATCCCTCTCTTCCCACAGTCTTCTCAAGCTGCTCAAAGCTCAGAAGTCCCTTCTCTCTGCCCTTAGCCTCTTCGACGACGCCACGCGCCGCCCCGGCTTTGTCCCCTCCTCCGCCGTCTTCCACCACATCCTCCGCCGCCTGGCCACCGACCCCGCCCTCTTCCTCGCCCACGCGCAACGTATTGTCTCCTCCATTCGCTGCCCCTGCCACGAGGAGGTGCCCCTCGTCCTCCTCAAAGCCTACGCCAAATCCCGCATGCCCGACGAAGCCCTGCACGTGTTCCAAACCATGCCGCAAGTGTTCGGGTGCACCCCCACCACACGCTCCTTCAATACCCTCCTCAACGCGTTCGTTGAATCGAACCAATGGGCACGGGCTGAGGGCTTCTTCAAGTACTTTGAATCCGCTCGCGTGTTGCCGAATGTCGAAACCTATAACGTTATCATGAAGGTGTTGTGTAAAAAGCGTGAGTTTGAGAAGGTTAGGGAGTTGCTGACGTGGATGTCGAGTGCGGGGTTGAGCCCTGATAAGGTCACTTACGGTACTTTGATTGGTGCAACGGCGAAGAGTGGAGATTTGGGATTTGCACTTGAAGTGTTCGATGAAATGCGTGAGCACGGGGTGGAACCTGATGTGGTGTGTTATAACATGATCATTGATGGGTTTTTCAAAAGTGGGAATTTTCTGAAGGCGAGTGAAATGTGGGAGAGGTTGTTGAGGGAAGAGTCGGTGTTTCCCAGTGTGGTGAGTTATAACGTCATGATTAGTGGCTTGTGTAAGTGTGGTAGGTTTGGTGAGGGTTTGGAGATATGGGAGCGGATGAAGAGGAATGACAAGAGGCATGATTTGTTTACGTATAGTACTTTGATACATGGGTTGAGTGAAGGGGGGGATTTGGATGGAGCTAGAAGGGTTTACGAGGAGATGGTTGGACGAGGTGTTAGGCCTGATGTTGTTACGTGTAATGCAATGCTTAATGGGTTGTGTAAGGCGGGGAAGGTTAAGGAATGTTTTGAATTGTGGGAGGAGATGGGGAACTGGGGTCTGCGGAACGTGAGAAGTTATAACATATTTCTGAAGGGGTTGTTTGAGAATGAGAAGGTGGAGGAGGCCATGTCGATGTGGGGTGGTTTGTCGAAGGCGGATTCTGCTACGTTTAGTGTGGTGATTCATGGTTTGTGTAGGAATGGGCATGTGAATTGGGCTTTGCGGGTGTTGGAAGAGGCTGAACAGAAGGGAGGTGATGTGGATGTGGATGCTTTTACTTACTCGTCAATGATAAACGCTTTGTGCAAAGAAGGGAGATTAGATGAGGTAAGTGGAGTCGTAGAACTTATGAATAAGCGTGGCTGTAAATTGAACCTCCATGTTTGTAATGTGCTTATTGATGGGTTTGTTAAACATTCGAGACTTGATAGTGCTGTTAAAGCTTTTGGGGAAATGGGCAGCAAAGGTTGCCCACCAAATGTTGTGTCCTATAATATTCTTATAAATGGATTACTGAGAGCTGGAAGATTTCGTGAGGCTTCTGATTATGTTAATGAAATGTTGCAAAAAGGGTGGAAACCAGATATTATCACATATAGTATGTTGATAGATAGTCTTTATGAGAACAGGATGGGGGAGGCAGCCGTTAGGTTGTGGCATCAGTTTCTTAACACAGGGCATATGCCTGATATTACTATGTACAACATTGTCATTCATAGACTTTGTTGTTCTGGGAAAGTGGAAGATGCTCTGCAGCTTTATTTAACGATGAGGCAGAGGAAATGTATTAGCCTTGTGACTTACAATACCATTATGGAGGGTTTTTACAAAGTTGGAAACTGCAGAATGGCATCAATGACTTGGGATCAAATCTCAGCAGATGGGCTACAACCCGACATCATCTCGTATAATATTACTCTTAAGGGGCTCTGTTCTTGTGGTAGAGTAACAGATGCAATTGAGGTTCTAAATGATGCTTTGGCGCATGGTGTTCTGCCAACGGCCATTACCTGGAACATATTAGTTAGAGCATTGATATTTTTCTGATGTGGACTAATTTTTTAATATAATTTTTTCAGTATTTTTCCACTAGTTGACAACATCAGCTACAAGCCTACTAGTATTATACTAAAACACAAGTATTTTACTGGTCTCACAGGAAATGGGATTCCGGAGATGTTTAGGTATGCGACCAAGCAGCATTTTTGAGCATGCTTGTCATATTACGCTTCCAGATAGCGCTTTGAAGGAAATTTAACGGCCCTGGGCAAACAGCTGCTGGCGATGGACTACATCTAATACACAGGCACATTACGGTATTAGGTACTTGGGTGCAATGCAGCTTGTCTCTAGGATGCCTAAATTTTGGAGTTGACTGAACAGAAAAGGGTAATTTGTTTGGATTTTTGGGATATTTATCTGCCTCAGGCCTTATTGGGAATTTCAGGCAGCAATTACTATACTTTTCTAATTGATTAGCCATGCTGTTAAGCTGTACAGAAATTAGTAACATTTTGTAGTTATTAGTTCTCGTTAATTGTTTATATGACAGGAGATACAGAGATACAAGTTAGCTTCCAAATGTACATTTCTAAAAGCTAGGATGATGATAAAAGTATGTTTTTCTGTTTTAACAAAAGATATGAAAGAAAAGCATCGCACGGTAACCCAGTTGCCCAGATTTTGGTGATTGTAGTTATATAACCAATATCTGTTGTTGTTGATGCCAAAACAAAGCTGCATGATGTTATCAGGCCCAAGTTATAAGCTTCCACCTGGGTTTATTGCTCATGCAATATCCTTTAATAATTGTATTTCCCAGAAACTCGCAGTCAATCTCAGTAAAAAATTGAACTTCAGTTCTTTTTCTCTTCAGTATTGGCCTTTCTTATTTTTCCAGTTTCTGATGACATCGACTGTTCATAGATGAGCTGAGAAACTAAAGCCAGAACAATAGCTCCAAGAACTGCTTCCTTCCTCCAATCAGTTGATGGTGAGGCAATAGAATCAACTATTGCAAAGGTAAGAAGGCCAATAAAGAAGAGGTAAATGCCTTTTCTTGTTCTGCTACCAGCTTTTTCTCTGGTTACATTTTTTATTTTTTCCGCCTCCTCTTTAGCTTTTGCTATGTCAACAGGTGCTTTCTTTCTAAGGTTCTTAAAGAATAGCCCTTCGTTTCTTCCATCCTCCATTTGAACTTCAAATTCATGCAGTTCCTTTTCGCGCTCCTTAATCTCTTGTCTGAAGAGTTCTGCAGATTCCTCAAACTCTACCTTCTGGCTCTCTATGTTTGCTGTTATCTGCCGAACACAAATGAACACAAGAAGAGGTCATTACTAAAACACCTTTCGCATGTAGATTTTTCTTCATCCTTGCTTGATGATTGATCGGTTAGTGTATTTGGCACAAGAGACACAGTTTTGCCAAACCATTGTTTAAGCCTTTTCCTAACCAAAACAAAATACAAAATTTCAATAAATAGTTAACTCAAAAGTTGAAGCGTACTCTGGCACTAGCTTCATCTAATTCTTGGAGGGCATCTTCTCCAATCTTGTCAAACTCAGCCTTGGCTTCTTCACCAAATTTGGCTAAATATGCAGATCTATCGTCTAGATAATTTGTGAGTCGGACTTTTTGAGTTTGAAGAATGGCAATTTGTGCTAGCAGTTCTTGTTTACGTATATCTCCTGGTTGGGGAGCTTGAGAATCAGATTCATTGGACTTGCAGAGACATATAGTATAACCTTTTGTGTTGAGGATTCTGCTGCTGTGGATATTATACTTGATATTGGTAGGAGTGGAAGGATGAATGAATTTGAGGGCAATCATCTTTTCATGACAGTGGAAGCATGTGTTTGCATTGTATGGGTTGGAAAACAATCAAGGGAACCAAGGGAGAAAGGGGGCTCTTCAGGACCAGAATTTTAGTTGCGCAGGCTTCCAGTATTTTGGACCTCTTGTTTTCTGGACATTATCTGTACAAGGGGAAGGAGACATTTTTATTAGAAAGATAGAACTATGTTAGTACTTTATCGCACGGTTCAAATTACGGATGTTGTGCACAATCCAAATCAGACTTATGAGCCAAAAAAAATGTATATTTTAATTGAATTTATTTTATATTCTTATTCATGTTTCATTATTTTAAATCCAAATTTAAAAATCAATTTATTTCAATTTAGATTGAACCAATATGAATGAACATATGATTTCAGTAATTATAATACTATTCACACTTGTTTAAGTAAATGTTCGTTAAAGTTTTCCTCTTTACTCTTATATTGTAAATTGTATTACTTTTATTTTTGTTATAAGGCACACCATTGAAGTCCAAAAACGAGGTAAATTATTTAATTTCATTAAAATATTGAAAGATGGTAAATTATTTAGTAAAGGAAAGTAGGCAAAATAAAATCTTTGAAAGAGTAAAGTGTCTTATACAAATGATCATCCATAATTTTTAAATGATATATACAGAGGATTAAATATGTTTTTTTGTCACTTAACTATCAAGCGGTTTTGGGTTTCATTCTTCTTTCAAATTTTGTTTCACTTTGATCTTTTTTGTTAAGGAAACTATAATATTTAGTCCTCCAAAATCAATGACGTTAAATTTTCAGTGAACTGACTAACAGTGTGCCACGTTGTTAGCCATGTTTCATGCCACGTTAGAAATTAAAACTCCGAAATTCAAGTGAAAATACCATGGCTAACGGCCCTCCTCCATCTCTTTACCTCGACCTCCATCTCCCACGCCACCACCTCCTCCCCGCTGATAACAGTTGAATTCACCGTTATTTGATACTTAATTTTGATACTAAAAACACCATTTTTGACTTAGAAACTAGCTTGAAATCGTAGTTTTGTGTGAATAAGAGAGTTGAAGGTGAATTTAATGATATTATGTTAGATTTCCTTGTTTTCAACAGGAATTGAGATGATTTGGAAGAAGAGTTGAAGTAGTAAGGAGTTGGAACTCAGGAAGAGCAAAAAAAGCATCAGAAAGGAGGAACGCAGCAACGCTGAGCGTCATTTCAGGGGCCTTCAGCGCCGGATTACACTGTCTTCCGCTTGGATGCCCTTTTTCTGGAGCCCTCATCGCAGGAAGTCCCTGTCTCGCGCCTAGGCACCCTTTTTGGGGCTCTGAGCGCCAGTTTCTTGAGTCGCACCACGCCTGCTTGCCTTATGAGATGACCCTGAGCGTCATATGATCTCGTATGCCGCCCGGGCGCCCTAAGTTGGGCGCTGAGCGCTAGTTTCGTGGGCTTGGACCCGTTTTCTGTTATTTTTATGTTCTATTTAAGGACTTGGGCGTCCTAGGGTTCACATCTTTGGACGAAATAGGCACAGAAGCACACTCTTTGATCCCTCGGAGGCAGATTTGGATGCGGAAGCTCCTATCTTCAACTTCTAGGTTTTATCTTTCATTCTTTTTCCATTATTCATCTAGTTCCATCATGTCAATGGTGAACTAAACTCTATTTGTTGTTGGGGAAGGATGTAAACCTTTATAAACTCTCATGTATTGAATTGATTCTTGATTATATATGCTTCTTTCATTAATTGTTAGGGTAATTCTTCTTCGCTCATTGCTTGCTTTGTTTAACTCATTCATTAGCATGATGTATGATTTGCATGAGTATCAGAAGGTATCTTACAATTCAGGTTTTGGAGAATTATTCCCAGAAGCAATATTGCTCAGGAATGGGGGTTTGAGTTCTGGTTGTCTTAAGCTTCTGTTCGTAAGAATCAATTATTAGGGATGACGAAAGATGTTATGATCTATAATTAAGGATAAGCTTTCTTCGCCGAGGAATCGGGTTTTAAGTATTTTAGATAGTGACATTGACATTATTGAAGAAGTAGAATTCGTATATACAAGAGAGCAAAATAGGTGAAATCTAACCCCAACAACATATTCATCCCATAAAATCAAATTCGTTCATCTCTGCACTTTTGTCCAATTGATCAAGTTGCATGCATATTTACTTTTCTGTATTTGCATTTTACACCAAAAGAGTTTGTTTTCAAGTCTTATTTAATCAAGAAATCACATAATTGTTTAGGCCGTGAGTCCTTTGGAAAACAATACTTAGTCTTACCATGTTTATTACTTGATACGATTCAGTACACTTGCCGGATTTTTAACACCCGCCTTCCACCTTGGCCCCATCGTCCTCTATCGCCCTCCATCTCCTTTCGGGAAAGCCTCTCATCCTCGTTCTCCCCGTCTACAACGGCCCAATGGGTCACACCTCTTAGCACCATCTCTGTTATCCTCACCTTCCTATCCAAATCTTTGAGATTTGTTCCATGGTACACTGGAACAGTACCAAGACTCACACCCAAACCCAAATAACTCATTTTTCATTCTTAGATCAACACTCTAGTACAAGAAGAGAAATAGTAAGACAAAACAAAAGTGAACAGTACCTCTCCAAGAATACATAGAAAATATGAGAAAGATGAAAGGAAGAGAACTACATTACGGGAGACAGGATTTGACTTCAATGAGGTAGCTATAGACAGGGGGAGGGCCCGGATAACCTTTTCTATTAGAATAAGGAAGGGAATCGCTTTGATTGCTTGCGACAGCTTATCGATGCTCGTTAGCGGTGAAGTACCTTAAACCAGAAGTCTCAAAAGCGGGCCTACGAGAGAAATGAACTTTACATACTGATATCGTATACCGAGGGGAAGGCCTAATTGTACCACTCCCCCTTACCTTCCGCTTGAACTGATAGAAGTTGGCTTGAGTTGAGCATCTCTTACAAAAAAGGTGCCCTAGTCGCCTCGGTGGAATGCATTGAAGAAAGGAATCCACTCTAAACCCTCTTTTTTATTGGGGAGGAATGAAATGCTACCAATCTAAGAGGGCCTTGTTGGAAGAAAGGGATAAGGTTTGCATCGTCGCTAGCGAATTCCGTCCAGTAATGGAAGTAAAGAGGTGGTAACGCTAGCTTCAAGACTGCAACATCTGGTCATAGCCAAGCCATTGTCACTTAGCGCATACGGGAGCTGAAGCAGCAGGAATTGGTCAACGAGTAGGAAGACTTGGAAAAAGGTGGCTAACACTAATATGCCTATCAACTACTATGGTGGTCATCATCGCTATGGCATGCACTGTGGCATGTTCTATGGTGCCTAGCCTATGCTGCTGGCCAACTACAGATCGATAGTGAGATTATGATGAAGATAGGTTTTGACTTCAATCTAATTGCAATTTCATTTTTATAAATTCACAAAAGACGAAAGGCGGAGAACTACATGCTGGTGATTTCTTCACTCAAGTCAAGACTGATTTATCATGCTGGTGATTTTTATAAACATTCTTAGGGTTCTACGATGCGATTTCTAGATTAGGGTTCTGTGATTTCTACAATTTTTGCGATCACAATTAGAGTTCTACGATTTATGCAATCGCAATTAAGGTTCTATGATTTCTAGATTTCTCTACTTCTTGGTTGCTTCTGGTTTGTGATTTTGTGTTCTCTCCAGGTTTTTACTCATGGAGGAGATTGTAGGTTTTCGCTCATGGAGGAGATGACGGTCATCTTGTCTCGCAAGTTGCTTTCTCTGTGTTGATGAGAAGAAGAGGATGAAGTTGATTGAGCGTCAAACACAAACCTCTGTGTACACATGGCATGAAACATGGCATACCGTTAGCCAACTCACTAAAAATTTAACGCAGTTAGTTTTAGAGAACTAAATATTATAGTTTCCTTAAGGAGAAGGATAAAAGTGAAGCAAAGTTTGGAAGTGGGACGAAATCCAAAAAGTGTTTGATAGTTGAGGGATGGTCTTTATGGTCTTTATAATATTTTAAAACGATTTTAATTCTTCATAAATAAAGTTTATATAACATGACACAACTTTATTTCATTTCATTCAAAAATCGTCATAACATGACATGATTTTTGTTTATTTCATTCCATAATTGAAATTGTTTATAGCTACAATGATTTCACTTTTAGATAATATTTTATAGAAGTCGTCAATACTTAACACAAATTTTTCTATAATACAAGTTTATTTATAATAGAGTCGTTTCTGTTTGACACGACTTCTTTTTTATAAAGTCGTACCATACGAAATTCTCTTAAAACTTTTCAGAACCATTAAATTTAGCTTTTAGTGGAAGTCAGGTGTAGATATAAGGGTTTAGAAAGTTCAGAAAGTGAAAGACAGGTGTGTGTAGCTGGTTGGTCGATCGGTTTTTTATGGTAGTATATAAGCAAAATTTTCAAATGTTGAGCCACTTTTGCATGCACCTCTTCTCTCTAAATTTCTGAGTTTCTCTTCCTTCTCTCTACAATCCTCCTTCTTCTCTCTAAAAATCCTCACTTTCTCCTTATTTTGATCATCATCTAGGCCGTGTTTGAGTTCTTCCTTGGTGACAAGAGTTTCTTTTCCATCAATCTAGTTGATGTGTGAAGTGGTGGGTTGCTTTAGAAGTGGTTGCTGGTTATTCAAAGTGGTGGAAGCTTAGGAAGTGCCTAATTTATACAAGTTAAGGGAAGCTATAGTGATTTAATTATATTTTTCTGTGTTTGGAATTGATGTGTGTACGCTTGCATGTATGAATAATGGTAGGTTTGATTGAATTGTATTCAATTTATGTGTTTGGCCAAGACATGCGAACTGGGTTGGAATTTTCTCTTGTAGAACGTTCGGTCAGTTCTGTTTAGGAAGAGAGTATGTGAAAATGTGAGTGGTGAGCAGTGTGTAATAGGTTCAGTGGAATAGGTTTAAAA
>NW_025916646.1:0-14633 GCF_018835915.1 Vigna umbellata
CTTGTACCATAAAAACATGGGCCACACCACGGATAAGTGCGTGACCCTAAAGGATAAAATAGAAGAATTAATCCGTGCGTGGCAGCTGAGAAAGTATGTGCGGATCGACCGACCACGTACACCTGTGGATTGGCCGAGTCCACGACAAACCAGCCCCAGGAGGCCGAAGAGACAAGAAAGATCTAGGCAGGACCGTACCGGTCGCTTACGGTGGGAGGGACGCCGAAGTAGAAGCCTCAATAGAAGCCACGACGTCCACTGCGAGGACATATCAATACGATATCTGATGGCTTTGCCGAAGGAGGATCTTCTGCATTCGCCCGCAAACGTCATGTGAGGGCCCTCCAACCCGTCCACGCAGTTGACAAGACCTGACGGGCGATGTCGTCCATTACGTTTTCGGATGACATTTTTCCATGAACCCGACCTTGATCAAGATGACCCGATGGTAATAACGGCGGAGATCGCCCGTTATAGTGTGGGTAAGGTACTGATTGACCAAGGAAGCTCTGTGAACATCCGCTACTTGAAAACCTTCCAACATATGGATATTTTGGACGACCTCATCATCCCGTACAACGAGCAGATCGTCGGATTCGCGGGCGAAAGGGTGGATACTAGTGGATATGTTGATTTGCGTACTCGATTAGGCACAGGACGGGATGCGGACGAGAAAAGGGTTAGGTACTTGTTGGTGGAACCCAACACTTCCTACAACATGCTCCTACGCTGGCCGTGCTTGAATGCCTTCAGAGCAATCGTGTCCACCCCCATCTTACGATGAAGTATCCCTCCGACAAAGGGGCAATCTGCATTGTCCGAGCGGATCAGAAGACGGCTAGAGAATACTATGCAGCAGGTCTGAAGCTTCATGCCCGGACGGTCAAAAGGAGGACGGGTGGATCAGAGGTGGCAATGGCAAAACTTGACCTAAGAACGAACACGGAAGATCGGTTGGAGTCCCTTGGGGAGACTCAGCTGGTCGTGATAGGGAAAGATGCTTCCCAAACCACAGCAATGTCTCGAGGGCTGATCCTGAGTTAGAGAGAGAGATTCAATCCGTTCTGTGGAAGAATCGTGATTTATTTGTGTGGGCGGTCGTCGATATGCTAGGAAGCCACCCCTCGGTTATGTCGCATAAACTATCCTTGTTCAAGGAGGCACGACCGGTCGCATAGAAGAAGCGGCGGATGGGGGAAGAGAAGAGGAGAACCGTTGAAGAGGAGGTCACAAAGTTGAGGGCGACAAGATTTGTTAGGGAGGTGACATACACCACTTGGCTCGCCAATGTGGTAATGGTGAAGAAGGCCAGCGGAAAATGGCGAATGTGCACCAATTACACCGAGCTAAACAAAGCCTGCCCCAAAGACTCTCATCCCTTACCGAGCATAGACGCGTTGGTGGATGGAGCCTCCGGCCACCAGATGTTAAGCTTCCTAGATGCGTACTATGGGTACAACCAAATACCCATGTACGAACCCGACCGGGAGAAGACAACGTTCATAATTGAAAAGGCGAACTTTGGTTACGAAGTTATGTCCTTCGGCTTGAAGAACGTCGGGGCCACCTATCAGCGCTTGATGGATAGGATCTTCGCTGAGCAACTCGGTCGATGTATGGATGTCTACGTCGGTGATATGGTCGTCCGCTCATCGGACGGGCCTCATCATGTCAAGAACTTGCAGGAAGTGTTCAGACAAGCGAGAAGGTACGGGATGCGACTTAACCTGGCGAAGTGCACCTTTGGAGTAGCCGCGAGAAAGTTCCTCGGTTTCAAGCTCCTTACTAGAGGCATTGAGGCCAACCCCGACAAATGTTCGGTCGTTTTGGAAATGCAAAGCCCGACCACCCTCAAAGAAATCCAGAGGTTGGTCGGCCGACTCACGGCACTATCTCGATTCATCCCTAGGTTGGTGTAAAGGGTACGACCAGTGCTGAGGAAGATGAAGAAGGAAGCCCAGTTAGTATGGGATGCGAAATGCGAGCAAGCGCTCCAGGATGTCAAGGCCATTTTGTTGAATCCAGCAGTGATGAACCGCCCGACGCCAGGGAAAGATTTGCAGATCTTTCTAGGAGTCTTTGAGTCCGCGGTCAACACCGTGATATTACTTGAGCAACCTGAACCTAGGCTCGTGTACTTCATAAGTCAGACCCTCCATGAGGCCGATACATGATAAAACAAATGGAAAAGGTCACCCTAGCCTTGCTGAACGCTTCTAGAAGGCTTCGACCGTACTTCTATAGCTATCAGGTCGTCGTCCGATCGAATTTCGCAATTTCCAAAATATTGAGGAAGCCTGATCTAGTGAAACGAATGTTGGGATGGGCGGTCGAGCTTTCCGAATATTGCCTACGTTTTGAGCCGAGAGGATCAATTAAGAGCCAACATTTGGCCGATTTCGCAGCAGAATTGCCCCTCGAGGTCAATGAAGAGTGGAATTTATACGTTAACGGAGCGTCAGGACAATCCACCGCGGGGCAGGTGTGGTTTTAGAGGGCCCCAATGGTTTCCTGCTAGAGCATTCGTTAATTTTCAAGTTCAAAGCCTCCAACAATCAGGCCGAGTACGAAGCCCTAGTGGTCGGCCTAGAGCTGACGAGGGATATGGGAGCCCGGAAGGTGGTATGTCGGACGAATTCTCAGTTGGTTGTAGGTCAGATGAATGGAGAGTTTCAGGTGAAGGAAGAACACCTCCTCCGGTATTTCCATAAAGCAACGATGTTGACCAAACTGTTCGATAAAGTCGACATCCGACACATCCCCTGAGAGAACAACACCAGGGCGGATATGTTGTCCACGCTAAGCTCGGGAAAAGAGAAAGGGCAATTAACGACCATCATCCGCCAAGTCATGCTTCAACCATCGGTGGAATGCTTAGCAGTATCTAGCGAGGACGTCAGAGATTGACGGACGGAGATTCGGGCGATAATGGCCCGACAAGACGCAGGGAAGCCAGTGGAACCAGCCGACGCCCAGAAGATCGTCCGCTATCTTATGGTGGGAGACGACATGTATCGAAGGGGGTTCTCAACTCCTCTCCTTAAATGCCTCGGCATAGAAGAAGCGCAATACGTCATGAACGAGCTCCATAATGGAATTTGCGGATTCCATACCGGACATCGATCTAAAAAGGATCGGGAAATGCGTGCCAGATATTACTGGCCCCACCGCACGCCTTAGACACTATGACATCCCCCTAGACGTTCACTTAGTGGGGAATGGACATAGTCGGCCCTTCTCCCGTAGGTCGGGCTTAGAAGAAGTTCTTATTGGTAGCAATCGATTACTTCACTAAGTGGGTAGAGGCCGAACCTTTGGCGACTATCACAGCGTCGAAGGTGCAAAAATTCTGCTGGAGGTTGGTGTGTCGATTTGGACTTCCACATAAAGTTGTTACCGACAACGGACGAAAGTTTGTTGATTAAAAGCTGGCGAAGTTTTACAAGGATTTGGGAATTAAACACGTCACTAGTTCGGTGGAACACCCCCAGACGAACGGTTAGGTAGAGGTTGTGAACAAGACAATTGTTGCCGAGTTGAAGAAGCGGCTGGGCGAGAAGAAGTGAGTATGAGCGGATGAACTCTCGGAAGTGTTATGGGGCTACCGGTGTACTCCGCACGGGACGACCGGAGAAACGCCCTTCAACTTGACGTAATCTAAGGTGAACCAGGACCCCATCACAGACATCTTTTTCAATGTCAAAATCTAAGGCATAGGGCTCACGGATCCTTGCTAAAATGGACGCTTGACGGAAAGCTTTATTAAAACCCTCCTCGTGTTCAAACACGATGCTAGCCTCCAGCTCGGATACCTTCTCTTTGGCCTTCGCCAAGTCATCAGCTAGCGCTCGGTTCTTCTATAGGAGTTCGCCCTCCGTTTTCTTTCGGCGGGTGACTACCACCTTCAGTTGCCCACACTCCTCCAACAGCAAGTCATGGTCAGCTCGAGCATCACGAAGCTGATCCGTGGCTTCTGCTAACTTCTTTTAGACTTCGTCCAGCTCGTCCTGGAGCTCATCGTTCTTCTTATCGGAGTCGTCCTAGGCGATCAGCATCTGTTCCATTGCCGCCCGAAGATCCTCAGAGACCTTCTTCTCAGCAAGCAGCTCAGCCCGGACGTTCTCAACCCCCCTGTGGTTGACAAACTCCCTAAGATACCAAGGCAGGGAAGCCGCCCGGGTAGACATTTCCAACATTGTGTTGGTCAATTCAGGCTCAAAAAGCGGCTCTATCAACGCTCGGTGCGTAGAACTTATGTGAAAGTTCGTTCGGTCGCTCATGTTGAATGCGGGGCTAAACACCCCGCCCGGCAGCGGACGAGAGGAGGACCCCTCCTTTCCTTTACGGGCCATCTTGGAGGCCGAGCGGGAAGAGGACCCTTCTTTCTCCTTACGCCCCTTGTCCCCCTCTTTGTGCCCTTTCCTCTTCCTCACGAAGGGTAGGGCAGAAGTGGTGGCCACCTCAGAGGAGGGATCTATGAACACGGCTGGAAGGCTATGGGGGGCTCGTTTTCCACGGCAGCGACGTCTTCAGCAACGTTAACGGCTGGATCAGGCTAAGAGCCGGCTGGAGTAACTATCGGCATCCGGCTAGTTGAAGACGCACGTCTGACGATAGGAGGACGAAGGGCGGTCGGGGCAACCCTTTCCCGGGCGCACGAAGAGCTAGCACCAGCTCCTTTCCTCCAAGCCATAAAGTTGGATTTGCGGGGGGAGGAGCAGACATGGTATCTGGCAAAAACCCAAAAAATTCAACTACATTAACACCAACATATTGAAAGAAACGAAATGAATACAAAATACCATACCGAACACCTTTCGTTCACAAT
Organism: Vigna umbellata; assembly: GCF_018835915.1. The sequence continues at coordinate 4,829 of NW_025916646.1, forward strand.
CCTCATGACGAAGGCATTTGACTAAGTTGTGGGCAGAGAAACGGCGGGGGAGAGCGTTGATGGTCTGAACGGCCTCCAAATCGGTCGGGCCCATTATACCAACTGGATACGCTTTTATTCTCCTAGGGTTCCTTGTCCAATAAAAAGGGAACAAGGGATTTCCCGCTGCATCATGAAACTCATGGCGGTCAGCCTCGTTAATGATGACTTTAAAAACTTGGTTCTTGAAATTCTTATACGAATCAGAGAAAGGACAGAAGATGGTCCTATCTATGACGGATATCAAGGAAACCCAACCACCCTTCGGGAGCGGGCAAACTTCAAAATAATGGAAGAAAACCGGGATTGTCGGATTTACGCAAACCGCCAAAAGCATTGCCAAGAATGCGTGGACGGCCGCCCAAGAGTTCGGATGTAGCTGTACAGGGGCGACGTTCATTTCCCGGAGAACGGCCATTTGAAACTCCGTAAACGGCACACGAACACAGAGTTGATCGAAAAGATTGGCATACATAAAGAAGAAGTCATCCGGACTCGATCCCTTCTCGTGATAAACTCGCTCATTCCTTTGGCTGACTCTCGCCCGAATCAGTCGGGAGTCAGCTACGTCTCGGACGATATATAGCCGGCCGATTCTCCATGTCAGCGCCTTTTTAGTACCATACTCCGACGCAAACAAGTTAGCATCCTGAGGTGCCCAGTCGTACCCCGGAATGACAGTCCCGTCACTGTCCGGCTCTAATGACGAGTCATCTACGGGAATACTACCCTTGAGAAGATGGATAGGTATCCCTTAGATAATCCTTTTATCCCCACCAGTAGGGGAATTAGGCTCTGGCCCCGGAGACCGGACATACTTTTCCAAGAAGGAGGACGAAACTGAGCTCGGTGAAGAACCACGCTCGCCATCACCGTCCACTGTCCTCCCGCCGCTTCTGCCCGACAACTCCAAAGAAGACTCAACATGGACGACCATATGGACCGGGCGGTTCGAGAGCAACGCCGACACCAATATAACGACCGACGTTTCTTCAATCTTTTTTACTCCTCTGATAGCATTGCCAGACGATTGGCATAAACACTCACTACACGCTGTGCGACCCGACCATTCATCCTTCTACTCGGATGAGTAATGACGGTATACCGTACGGGCGGCTGCGCAAGGTCGGCCGGTCGGTAAATTGGGTCATGAAGGTAAATGGTGATTAGAGCCATTGGGCTAGAATTGGGCCGTGATTAACATTTCACTAATCCCAAGCCCATGGCGAAAACTATAAATACAGGCCATAGGTGAGTGGTAGAGAGGTTACATTTACTGCACATTCATTACTATTTCATTGAATCGCCAAACAGTTCCTGTACTGACTTTAGCATCGGAGAATCTTTGACAGATTTCCTACCGGACGGAAGAGTGAACAACGGAGTTTGAAGCGAGACTGGACGACTAGAAGACAAATTTTGGAGAAGTTTGGTGACTCAGCCCCAATAACCGAAACAGAAATCAATTTGATTTGTTTTTTTTATCGTTGACGAAAGCAAAACAGTAATAATTGTAAAACACTTTATCAAAGCATATTTCTTATATCTTTTCTCTTCAAAGGCGGCTACTTTAAACTCTACCTTTAGAAAAAAAAATAGTTCCTAATTCAGTATTTTTTTTAAGGTTTAGAGTTTAAAATTTAAAAAATAAATTCATGAATAATTGCTCAATGAATGTTTCAATAATCATATTATTATCATTTTCTTTTCTCGTTTTTTACCTGTTTTTTCCCTTAGTTTAGACATACACGCGGGTTAAATTAAAGCAAAAAATAAAAGAAAGTATGTACATTTAGACCTTGCAATTGATTTAAAGAAGAAAAAAAAGAAAATAGCACGACCTTATATGCATGGTACCCGATTTCTGAGATATCACATGTTATTAAAAATGTTATGTCTTTTTTGAAAACTTTTTATTTTGTTTTCGTAGATGTTTATAGGCTTATGATAGTCTTGACAATAACTCATTATAAGCTTGAATAATATAATAAAGATCGGAGAAGTTTGCCTATTCGTCAGAGTCGTCTGACGAGTATTCAACGCTATTTTCTATAAGACAAAGATTTGTTTCCTCTTCTCCTTAAGAATCTAAGGCGTCTAGGTCCTTCCATGTGTTCATGAGAAACTTGTTTTTATCATTTTTCATGAAAATGATCTTCTTCTAGGCCTTCTCAAGATCTGGACATTCTGACTTGAAATGTTCCAGCTTTCTACACTCATAGCAGACTATTGGTCTTTCCTTTTTATTATCCATCTGGTCATTTCTTGAGGTGGATCTAATGCGTCTATCTCTGGAAGGTGTCCCTCTCTTTCTCCTCCACATGGAAAATATTTTCCTTGAGATAAACAATAGCTCATCTTTCTCCTTACCAATCATTGAGTCTTCACTGTCTAATTCTTTTAAGGATTCTTCAGCACTAAAAGTCTTTGTATTTTGTGCTTTCACATTAGTGCAAAAACATCGTATTATGTCAGTTATTTTTGGCTTTTAACGACGAATTCGAGACCAACGTCATATCGGATGACGTAAATTTTACGTCGAATATCACTACAGTTATTAGAACAATTTGACGTCGAGTGGATCGAGAATTGACGTAAGTCTAACGTCGATTTTGTGCAACGACGTGAGGTTACGTCCACTAGTAAAGGGAATGACGTCCAATATTTGAATAAATATTTATATTTATAGTAAGATTTGTCGTCCAATGTACAAGGGAACTGGCATAAAGTTGACGTCGCTATGGAAGATAATGGACGTAATGTTCACGTCGAAGTTCAAAGAGGACATCAATTTTTGAGTAATATTTGAATAAATATTTATATTTAAAGGAATGTTTGACGTCACGTATAAGGGGAAGGACGTAAGGTTAACGTCGAACTTGTCGATATGTGACGTTACTGTCACTGTATGAACGTTGAACAGTGTATACTTTGACGTTACCTTCAGTGTTTTTTTTTTAAATTTGATTCGGTTTAGCTCATTTAACCAAACCTGAAATACAGAAACCAGTTTTCAAATTCATATATATTCACAGAATTAATTAATTTAAACCATGCTATCATCAATTCATCAATTCAAATTAAATAGTAAAACTAAAAGAAGCTAATGCTATCATCAAAACTTAAAAGAACCCAGTTTTCAATTCATCTATTCATAGTATTCATCTATTCACAATAATCTATTAACAGTTTAAAAGTTGCACATGTAAGCAAATGCTACTATCATGAAAGGAAAAACCTAAAGCTATAGCTATTTAAAATGTTTATTCAAATATTCTGCACAATCCTCTCTTATCGTCTTTATTACTGAAGTGGACAATGAAGAGGTAGTGTTGAACTGCTGCAAAATCAAGGAAATTTTACTATTATATTCATTTTAATGTCAAAAGTTTATTGATATTTGTAAGATTTTCAAATGTAAATTTCTACCTTAGTCCATTCCCTTCTGATTTCTGCTCGGATGATTGTCTTTATCCATGACATGATGTAGTAGCCACATGCCCAGAAATCATTCTGCTTATTACACTAAACATGTGAAAGAACTTAGTCAAATGTAATGGTTTAAATTTGACTACGAAAATTAAAGGTTAAAGATCAACGAATTCCAACCTTAGGATATATAATTTAAAGTTGTTATCCTCTAGCCCTAGTCATAACTCTAAACAAATTTGAAACATTTGAAACATTAGAAACATAAGTTAATATATTAATTAATATCATAATGAATTGATAAGAATGAATGTAATACTTACGTTTGTATCAAGGACTTCAACTCCGCTTTCATCTTCCTATGAAGAGAACAAAACCATACAACTTGTGCTTTTTTTTGGAATGATACACCATGAGTTGCCAATGGCCCCTATCATGTACCAACAACCAGTGAGTTTGTTGATTAAAATTTGATAAAACTTGACAATATTGGGAAACACATACGCATCAATGTATGGCGCGATATATCTCTCTCTGTTAGACTCAGTCATCCATGTTTGAATATATGATTTTCTGGAATCTAATGTGTTTCCAGATGGTTGAATGGTCTGAGGTTCAAGAAATCCATAAACTGACGCCCGACCTGATTCCACTACGATGGTGTCCATGTACCTATAAGAATAAAGTTAAGTATATTTATTAAGAAGTAATAATACTAATATACAAATTGGAAAATAACAAATAAAAAACTTACATGCACCATAGTTGTATGCATGCAATGTTCAACATTCTTTCTCCACCAATGATCTCATATGCACCATCCAAATTAATATACAATGGAACATGGCACTCGAGGCCAAATGTTCTTAACTCCCACAGCAGCTCTACCGATCCTTTTCTCAACTTATTTAATCTCGAGGTCAATATGGATATAGGATCATGGTCTTCTACTTCCTCACGAGCCTCATTCATAGGTTGAGCCATTGGTTGTTTCTCGTAGACCTGCAACTCACATTTACAAAAGTTAGGAATCATTTAATTATAACTTGAAGATTTAAGATAATAAAAAGAAGAATATAATATCGCTAGTGGGCCAAAATATGGCATCATCATAACCTTAGGCCAAGCTATAAATGTGTCTGAGGCCTCCCCCACAAATTAGATTTCAGATGTAGGCACTGACACTCGAGCCTGGGGGTCTCTTGGATCATCAATCATTACCCGCGCGTGAGTGGGCAATAAAGGAGCACCATGAATGGTCTGGCCTCCTGCAATCTCTCGTCCCATGGCCACTACGTTCGTAGGATCCTCATCAACCAAAAACTCATACTGAATATTGTAATCAGTACGATCTGCTGTAGAACATGAGCCTTTGGTGCTCACACGAGGTGCAGTAGGATCATCTGTAGGGGCGTCCTCCTGTTGTGATTGTTGTTGTTGCTCTTATTGTTATTGTTGTTGTTATTGTTGCTATTGTTAGGCATTCACCCATTTTTCCTCTAATTTGACTTTCACCTGTTGCCTAATGCTATTAACCATTTCTTGAGTCACGACTTCTGTGATTCTTGGTTTAGGGCCAAAGTAGTCCCTCAATCTAGTAGCTCCTCCAACAGCACGCACACGACCTGGACGGTCTAGTCGACCTGTGGCTGCTACTAGGAGGTCCTCCGTGCCACAAATGTGCCTTGAGTCTATTGGTCAACCAAGTCATCCTGCATATCATAATGAAGTTAGACACATTAAAAATTTTGTTACATAATTTTTTTATGAACTATGGTAATTAGTTAAAAGTTTCCACTTACAATTCTCTAGGATATCTCCTGAGCAGACTGGGATGTAAATTGGCCATTGGACTTTGTCCGTGCAGCCTTCCACAATTCATGTCTAGCTGGTGGAAGTGCTAGATCAGGTGACAGTACGTGTGGTGTATAACCATCACGACGTTTTCTCATCTTTTTCTCCAATAACGCATAACCATCACGTGACAGTACGTGTGGTGTATCATTAAGCTTTTGCCTCTACTGGGCGGCTATCCTTTTTCACCTATGAAAAAATGAAAATCATTAAGCATAAATCACAAATTAACATCTTGTGTGACTAGAGCAAAATATTAAAAAACATACTTGCCACTCAGGAGTAAGTCTAGATTCTTTAAACTGCACCCACTTCTCCTCAGTTATTTTATATTTTGTACAAGGAGTGTCGTTCTGTTTAGAGCCAAAGACGTATTGACGTGTCATTCTCGTCTTGAAGTCGCTCCATCGGACTGCAAGATGGGATAAATTTTCTTCCTTATCATCTCATCATTAGGGATATCCCAATTTTCCTGTTAAAAACAAAATTAATGTTAAAGCATGATCAACCAAAATAAGTCAATGATGGAAGTAAAACATCTTAAATATACCAAAATATCTTGCCATAGTATATTTTTGTCAACCTCTGGGACATCATCCCAACAGGTAGCGACAAAAGGGACGTGATATTTTGCCATCACGCCCAAGTAACTCCTGAACGATGCTGCATGTGCCCCAATAGGCACAAATGTTCGGGGATTAAACTCCACCGTCAATGGTTTATCATTAACCCGACGGGATGTTCGAGTCACAGATCTACCACCTCCTCCCGTCGGACCTGATCCAGAGTTCGTCATACCTGTATACAAAGTGTTAGTAAATTATAGTTAGAACAAACAAAATAAATAAATTGTACAAGTAATTAAAACAATGTTAAGACACCTATTTATCCCATATGCCTTCGTTGTGATCACATCGAGTTGCATGTATTTCATCGGGTACATCATCAACCTTATTTTCAACGGTTCTTAATTAGAAGGAGCTTGTCTCAAGTATATCTAGAGAGTCTGCATCATCAGTTGTGTGCATGACTCTGCCTTCCAATACCACTGACCATTTATGATACTCTAGGTCAGTGACATAGAATATTTTTCTTGCTTGACTAGCCATAATAAATGGTGCATCCGTGTAACTCATTTTGTTAAGATCCACCAAAGTGAATTCGAGGTCTTCTGTCACCACACCATAATTACTGTCAACCCGTTTACACTTGAAAATTGGAACTCTAAAAGTGACATAATCAATTTCCCAAATTTCTTGTATTATTCCAAAATAACTGACTGATGCTGTAATTGGATTCTTATCCTTGGAACTGGAAAAGTATACAGCCTCAGCTTGTAGGGTAACTCCACTATTTTGAACTCCACTTTTATCGTCTTCCTCCTTTGAATAGAACAAGTAATTGTTTATGTAATAGTCGCCGAAAGTGATCACATCAGTGTTAGGTCCACGAGCTAGTCTCAATAGATTTTCAGAAACATTCGGAGTCGCATAAATCTTTTTCTTAAACCAAGCTAAAAAGGATTTGTTATGTTCATTAAGTGTCCACTTTTCACTCATACGTGGATGTGCTCACTTAATTTTATCAATGTGTTGTGAAATGTAAGGAATAACATCCTCTGTGTTGTTTAAAATGTACAAATGAGCTTGATTAACTTCTTTTCCACTAACACTTTCAATCCTTACTCCTCAAACTCCCTTTCCTTCACGTTTGTTTTCATGTCTTTTCTTTGGAAGTCCTATTGGGTCACAACTTGGCATATAACTTGAGCAGAACTCAATGGCTTCCTCTACAATGTAGCGCTCTATAATCGAAGCTTCCAATCTCAATTGATTATTAACATATCCCTTTAAGATCTTCATGTATCTTTCAATCGGGTACATCCACCTCAAGAAAACCGGCCCACATATTCGAATTTCTCTCACTAGATGGACAATCAAATGAACCATGATATCAAAAAATGAGGGTGGGAAATACATTTCCAATTGNATTGAAAGAAACGAAATGAATACAAAATACCATACCGAACACCTTTCGTTCACAATCCTCATGACGAAGGCATTTGACTAAGTTGTGGGCAGAGAAACGGCGGGGGAGAGCGTTGATGGTCTGAACGGCCTCCAAATCGGTCGGGCCCATTATACCAACTGGATACGCTTTTATTCTCCTAGGGTTCCTTGTCCAATAAAAAGGGAACAAGGGATTTCCCGCTGCATCATGAAACTCATGGCGGTCAGCCTCGTTAATGATGACTTTAAAAACTTGGTTCTTGAAATTCTTATACGAATCAGAGAAAGGACAGAAGATGGTCCTATCTATGACGGATATCAAGGAAACCCAACCACCCTTCGGGAGCGGGCAAACTTCAAAATAATGGAAGAAAACCGGGATTGTCGGATTTACGCAAACCGCCAAAAGCATTGCCAAGAATGCGTGGACGGCCGCCCAAGAGTTCGGATGTAGCTGTACAGGGGCGACGTTCATTTCCCGGAGAACGGCCATTTGAAACTCCGTAAACGGCACACGAACACAGAGTTGATCGAAAAGATTGGCATACATAAAGAAGAAGTCATCCGGACTCGATCCCTTCTCGTGATAAACTCGCTCATTCCTTTGGCTGACTCTCGCCCGAATCAGTCGGGAGTCAGCTACGTCTCGGACGATATATAGCCGGCCGATTCTCCATGTCAGCGCCTTTTTAGTACCATACTCCGACGCAAACAAGTTAGCATCCTGAGGTGCCCAGTCGTACCCCGGAATGACAGTCCCGTCACTGTCCGGCTCTAATGACGAGTCATCTACGGGAATACTACCCTTGAGAAGATGGATAGGTATCCCTTAGATAATCCTTTTATCCCCACCAGTAGGGGAATTAGGCTCTGGCCCCGGAGACCGGACATACTTTTCCAAGAAGGAGGACGAAACTGAGCTCGGTGAAGAACCACGCTCGCCATCACCGTCCACTGTCCTCCCGCCGCTTCTGCCCGACAACTCCAAAGAAGACTCAACATGGACGACCATATGGACCGGGCGGTTCGAGAGCAACGCCGACACCAATATAACGACCGACGTTTCTTCAATCTTTTTTACTCCTCTGATAGCATTGCCAGACGATTGGCATAAACACTCACTACACGCTGTGCGACCCGACCATTCATCCTTCTACTCGGATGAGTAATGACGGTATACCGTACGGGCGGCTGCGCAAGGTCGGCCGGTCGGTAAATTGGGTCATGAAGGTAAATGGTGATTAGAGCCATTGGGCTAGAATTGGGCCGTGATTAACATTTCACTAATCCCAAGCCCATGGCGAAAACTATAAATACAGGCCATAGGTGAGTGGTAGAGAGGTTACATTTACTGCACATTCATTACTATTTCATTGAATCGCCAAACAGTTCCTGTACTGACTTTAGCATCGGAGAATCTTTGACAGATTTCCTACCGGACGGAAGAGTGAACAACGGAGTTTGAAGCGAGACTGGACGACTAGAAGACAAATTTTGGAGAAGTTTGGTGACTCAGCCCCAATAACCGAAACAGAAATCAATTTGATTTGTTTTTTTTATCGTTGACGAAAGCAAAACAGTAATAATTGTAAAACACTTTATCAAAGCATATTTCTTATATCTTTTCTCTTCAAAGGCGGCTACTTTAAACTCTACCTTTAGAAAAAAAAATAGTTCCTAATTCAGTATTTTTTTTAAGGTTTAGAGTTTAAAATTTAAAAAATAAATTCATGAATAATTGCTCAATGAATGTTTCAATAATCATATTATTATCATTTTCTTTTCTCGTTTTTTACCTGTTTTTTCCCTTAGTTTAGACATACACGCGGGTTAAATTAAAGCAAAAAATAAAAGAAAGTATGTACATTTAGACCTTGCAATTGATTTAAAGAAGAAAAAAAAGAAAATAGCACGACCTTATATGCATGGTACCCGATTTCTGAGATATCACATGTTATTAAAAATGTTATGTCTTTTTTGAAAACTTTTTATTTTGTTTTCGTAGATGTTTATAGGCTTATGATAGTCTTGACAATAACTCATTATAAGCTTGAATAAAATAATAAAGATCGGAGAAGTTTGCCTATTCGTCAGAGTCGTCTGACGAGTATTCAACGCTATTTTCTATAAGACAAAGATTTGTTTCCTCTTCTCCTTAAGAATCTAAGGCGTCTAGGTCCTTCCATGTGTTCATGAGAAACTTGTTTTTATCATTTTTCATGAAAATGATCTTCTTCTAGGCCTTCTCAAGATCTGGACATTCTGACTTGAAATGTTCCAGCTTTCTACACTCATAGCAGACTATTGGTCTTTCCTTTTTATTATCCATCTGGTCATTTCTTGAGGTGGATCTAATGCGTCTATCTCTGGAAGGTGTCCCTCTCTTTCTCCTCCACATGGAAAATATTTTCCTTGAGATAAACAATAGCTCATCTTTCTCCTTACCAATCATTGAGTCTTCACTGTCTAATTCT
>NW_025916647.1:0-15034 GCF_018835915.1 Vigna umbellata
TCCTTCTTTAGATTAGGATGGGATTTTTCATATGATTCCTTATTCTTTCCTCTCATTTCTTTTTCTTACGCTTTCTCTCCCCAAATTTCCTTTTTCTTTTCTTTTATTTTTTCTTCCTTCTATTTTTCTCCTCAATTCTTTATTTTCACACAAATTTTCCTTTCTCTCTTATCTCTCAACCACTTCTTTTTCTTTTTTTCATCTTTATCTTCTACTCACTCTTCTTTCTCTTTTCTCTCTCCCTGTTCCTCATCTCCCTCTAATTTTTCTCATCAATAATCTTGTCACTTTCAGTGATAATGACTTGCCCTTCCTCCTCAGGTTACTTCAGTATTATCATCATATTCAATCTCTGACTAAATGTAACGCAAGGTGCATCTCCTTTTTTTACATATTCTTCAGTGCCTTTTCTGAGTAGAGTCGAATTTTTTCAAAAATCGTTGAAGGGTGTCCTCAACCTATCCAAACTTTCCTGATAGAAAGGGTTGTTGCTGCCATTTTTGTTGTGGTTGGTTTCTCAAATTGTCCACAACTGCCAAATTGGCTTTTGATCGCATGCATTGAGTGAGGTTCCCACCAGTTGTTGAGATTACTTTGGTAGAATTGAATGCCCATATAGTTAAATTCTTGACCAAATTGCTTCTGCAGACATTAGGCACAAACCTCTAGAATATTTGTTTAGCCACAAAAAGATATAAAAAGAAGATATAAGATCAGAGATAAGAATATAAATAAAACAGAAAAATAGACAAATACAAACAGAAATTCAAATTAAAGTCAAAGATAATCAATAATCAACACAAATTAACCAGTTAACCACGAGGTCTCGGCAACGGTGGCCAAAAATGATGGACAATTGCATGACACCAAAATAGATGTCACAACTTGTTTTGCATCGGCCAGTATGACCAATCGTTCAGTATAAACTTGGTAGACCAGTATCGTTCTTCCCAAGGCTTCACGGGGCCCCCCTAGTTTAGTTGTGTGGTTTTTGATTTAGCTAAGACTTAAAGACGATATTAGATTTTTATATGCAAAAGCAAAATTAAATATGTAGCATGATTTTGATCAATGGCAAAACAAAGATAAACACTTTCAATGAAATAAATGATGAATTTTTTTGTGGGTCAATTTCATCTTATCCACTCTCATATATTTTAGGAATAAACATTCAAACATCATGTTACTGCCACTCTCTAAATACCTTTCAAGAAGGCTTCTCACTATCACGAGTTCATCCAATTCCTAGCATTCCTAATGATTAGTTTCAAAGTGCAGGAGCTTAAAACGACAACCATGTGATATTTGGGAGAAATTTCGGATCTAGACTTCCTTCCCCTCCGCTCGTGTTCGACAAACCAATAATCATGGCATCGAATGAGTTAAACAATGCAAGCATTACGCAAAGAGGAAAACCCTAACAATGATGAAGAAAGCATAGATCTAATTAAAGAATGTAAAACAGTGCCATATATGAGAGCTCCAAAGATTACATTATTCCCCAACAACATACAGAGTTTTAGTTCACACATATTCATGTGAACTAGATGATCACATGAAAGAATGAAAGATAAACCCTAAAAAGGGTGAGAGGAAGCCCACATCCAAGATCCTCCTTCAAAGGGGTGGAAGAAGAGTGTTTTGCTTCGTTCCAGCCAAAGATTACAACCCTAGAAAACCCTAAAGCTTATATATTATTCGTAAATTACAGAAAATTAGGTCAATCCCATTAAAGTGTCCGCTCAGCGGTACACATTACCGCTCGGCGGTAAGTGCGTGTCACATTTCTTCCCCTCAGCGGCCATTTTGCCCCTCAGCGGTCCCTCCCGTGAGCCTCCCCTGAGTGCCCCGCTCAGCGTAAATCTGTCGCTGATCGGTACTTCGGCTTCTCCTTTTGCACTTTTTGATGTCTTTTCGATTTCTATCTCTCCTTCTCTTCACTTCTTTCCCAATTCACCTTAAAAACCTGCACAAAAACACTGAAATAGCATAAAACCTTCTCAGCTCTCCTATTTCTGAAAATATGAAGAAAAGCATGATTTCAAGCTATTTTCCTAAGTATACAGGTTGCTTTAGTATCATTTTAAGTCATGAAAATAACAGTTTTTCAACTGTTACAGTACACTGTGGGGGAGAGTCAAAACAATTGTGGGGTTGTGAAAGGCTATAAAGAAAGGAGAGGATAGAGATATAGTCTCCATAATTTCCTAGAAGAGTCAAACCAGTACACCGGAAGCAGTTGATGAGTTGGTGTAATATGGACATCAACCAGTAAGAAGGAACTTGGAACTTTATTGGGTCAGCTAATGAGTTAAAAGAGGCTTGCTGGAGGCAACCCCGTGATTTAAGGACTTTTTAATTTTTGTTTGGTGATGTAATTTTGACTTTTGGACATTATTTCTGTTAAATATTTGTGGGATATAGCATCTCCTGAACGATGCTAGGTGGTTAAGTATCCACTGAAGGATACTAGGTTTGTTACCCTACTGATGTGTGTTGGTAAGAAATTTTGCACCTATGATGAGTGTGGTGGATATTGGGCAGGCATCGTGACGTTAAACAAGCGATACCTGGGAGCACCCAGTGATTGATATCTTTTTGTTTGTTTTGCTGTTAGTTGCATAAGGATTTTGCATAGTAATCTAAGATATTATTGTCTGGAGTAAGTGAGAGGCATGGGTAGGAGGCACCTAGGTTAAGTTTAGGAAGAAGAAGAGCACTTCCCGAAAGTGCCCTGACGGCAAACTACCGCTGAGCGGTAGTGTCCAGACTGGGCTTAGGTTGCCCCTAAGCGGGACCCGAGCCCATTAGGTATTTTTTACTCCTAAGATGCGCCTTAGTGTCCTCTTTTCAGATTTTTCTTTGCACACACACTCCTACATACTTTTTCAAGGTTCTCTACAACTTTTCCCCATCCCTCTTTAGAAAATCTCTCTTTCACTCATTTTATCACTAATTCCATCTAAGTTTGGGGTAGAAGAAGAGAGCATCATACTTGAAAGCATTCTCCCCAGTTCATCTAGCATCATCACCCAGTAAGTCAAGCATTTTTCATTCTAGGGGTTCTTGAATTTTGAATTTGAATTGTTAACCCTGATCTTTAGGGGTTTTGATTTCTATGCATGATTTGATGATTTAATTGAAAGTTTGACTGATTAAATGAATTATTTTTGAGCTGAAAACTGAAAATTGCATGTGGGTGGAGTTTAGGACAGGTTAAAACGAAATTTTCAAGAATCTACAGATTTTACCGCTGAGGGGTAACTTACCGCTCAGCGGACTCTTGACAATAACAGATTTTTGCTGATTTGTGTTCTGGATTGCTACACTGGTGGGCGCTTAGGGGTGATTTTTGACCCCAGCGATGGTTTAGTTCGAATAAAAGGTGTTTTTCTGTGGGTTTTACTAATGATTACACCACTGTATGGTTTGGCATCTGTGTTTGATGTAGGATGACATCTTTCTTCGGCAAAAAATTTAAACCATGGGCAATCCAAAAGAAAAAAGGAACAGAACAACCCCATTCTAGTAGGTTCCTATCTCGCAAACATGAGAAGCACTTTAAGGTGGTCCAAGATAGGAGGCTACTTATGGAGAGAAAGGTTGGAATGATACCTAACTTTGCTCCTCAATTTGGAGATCAATTGTTAGGGAATGATTGGGAAAGCTAGCCACATACCCTACACCTGCCAATATAGCTGTGGTAAAAGAATTCTACACTAATGCAAGAAAGATTGGTGATTATCCAGCTGAGAATTACTTGAGCTATGTTAGAGGCCATGCTATCAGGTATGATCCTGATTCCATCAACAACTTCTTGGATACTGTGGGGGCTGGTGAGCAGTGCCAGTTTGCTCTCTGTATGGAAGAAGGAGCTGATTTTGAGGATGTAGAGAGAGTTTTATGTGTGCCTGAAGGACTTTTCAAAGGAATAGAACTAGCGTTGTGGTAAACATTAGGAGAACTGACTTGACTCCTCTTGCAAAGTATTGGATGGAATTTTCTCATGCCAACATTCAGCCATGTTCTCATGTGTCAGACATTACTCTTAGCAGGCCTCCTCCTTTATTGTGCACTCAGGACTGAATGTCATATTGGACAGGTAATAGCTGATGAGATAAGGGTGTGTGCTAACACAACAAACAACAAAGCACCCTTAGGACATCCGTCTTTATCACACACCTCTGCAAGATAGCTGGGGTGGATACTTCATCTCCACCCTTTTAAAGGCCAAGGAAAGCAACTGATGAGGCTTATTATAGACAATATTGTGGAGGGGATGAAGTAGCTCAACCAGTTCCACCACGCCGTACTCGCAGAGAAAGAGGGCAGCACAAAGTAGGGCATCTGTTGAGACACATGAAGCAGAACCATTCCAAATGAGGGACATGTACATGTCTCTTATAGGGCACATTACATTTCTATCCCCAGAGGGCAGGTGGCTACTGGATAGAGATGAGTGTTGGAATGTATGATACACCTCCAGCACACAGGTGGACTATGGAGGAATTTCATAATGTGGTAGCTTGGCCAGAAGAGCAGGTACAAGGAGGCAGAGGTGAAGCAGCTGAAGCTTCAGCTATGGAGATGGAGAAGAGGATGATGAAGCAGATGATGATGACGCATTTGAGGATGTTGCAGATGAAGAAGAAGAAGAGGATACAAATGACAGCTCAGATTGATGGGGAGCTGAGATAGCATTTACTGATGAATGCTATCATGACTAGAGCAGGACTTATGCTTTTTTATTGGTTTTGTGTTCTGAACTTAATTACTGTTGTTTTAGAATCAGGGTTTGATGTAGCTCAATTGGAAACTTGTCTGGTGTGATGGTTTGCTTATAATTGTGATTGTTTTGATAGTAATGCTGATGATACTTGATTGCATTGATGTTGGATGTGCACATATATGCTCTACAGGTGGTCACAACTTTGTGAAAATAATGCCATGATTATGAATTGTGATTGTGGTATTAAGCAGGATGTTTATGTCAAATATGAATGAGCTTATATGTGAGGTTTTGAGCTTCAGAATTTTTGTGTTTAATACTATTACTGTGAAAGCATGAATGACTTTGCCCAGGTTTTCTATGATTGAATTACTTACTTGTTTGCATCATATGATCAAGGTCATGTGTTGGTAACCCTTATATTAGCCAATTTCATGATTAGCCATTAAAAGAGGACACTTTGTGTTCTATCCTTTGAACCCTTACCTTGAAATGTTTTGGAAACCCTTGTTGAAAGTTTAACCTTGAGTTCAGTAGAAAATATTTTTGTGGTATTCATAAATGTTCAAGTTTGGGTTTTTTGTAAAATAGAAAGGGAAATTAAAAGCATTGAGGCTACGACTAAGAAGAGATGTGAAAGAGAAAAGAAAGAAAAGAAAAGAAAAAGCCCAAGCTCAATGCAAAGGAAAGTTGGGTAAATAAGAATGATTGTGTGATATATTCTCTTACTCATGTTTTTTGAATCCAGAAAAACCAATTTTCTTGGTTTAGCCCATCCACATTAAATAAGCCATTGAAAAAGTCCCTTGTGATGATGCATGCTTGTGATTTTATTTGATTGTGGTTAAATGAAGGCAAAGACAATTCATGTGACATTGTGATAGTAGAGTGAATATTATTAACCCTTATACCTTGTATGTTGAGTGAAACCTTACCTAGTGAGGAAAATATTCATTGAGCACATGCACATCCATGTTTAGGTTGATTGATCATTCATGAAAAATAGCATTGTTGTTGGATATTAAGTGACTTTGTGAACACAAAGCATGTGTACATCTTGATGAAATCTTTGTCATGAGTTTTTGAATTTTATTACTTGAAAAGAGGATTTTTTTGAATGAGTGAACCATTATAAGGATTGATAGAAGATTGAGTTACATCTTGTTTGCTTGAGGACAACGCAAATTCTAAGTTTGGGGTGTGATAACGTTGAAATTTGTTATTTTCATGCTTAATTGATACAAAAGCAACCTTTAACCTAAGAAACTAGCTTGAAATCATGCTTTTGGTCATATTTTTAGAAATAAGAGAGCTGGACAGGTTTATGCTTGATTTCAGTGTTTTTGTGCAGGTTGTAAGGTGAATTTGGTGAAAGAAGTGAATAAGGATAGAGATGAAATCAGAAAAGACACCAAAAAGTGCAAAAGGAGAAGCCGCAACTGCCGCTCAGCGGCAGTTTACCGCTGAGCGGCACTCAGGCAGTCACGTTGGATCCGCTGAGGGGTGAAAGCCGCTGAGGGGAAGAAACAACTCACGCACTTACGCTGAGCGGTAGTTTACCGTTGAGAGCACGATTTGGGGCTTGGCCTAATTTCGTAATTTTTAAATAGTATATAAGCTTTAGACTCCTAGGGTTTGTCTCTTTGGCAGAGCCGAACAACACTCCTTTTCCATCCCTTGCAGGAAGATCTTGGTTGCTCAGCTACCTTCTCCTCTTTCCTAGGGTTCTATCTTTCATTCTTCATTAGTGTTTCATCTAGTTTCACATGAATATGGTGAAACTAACCCTTGTATTTGTTGTTGGGGAATCAATGTAGTCTTGTGACACTCTCATATATGGAATTTGTTTAATGTCTTATATTAAGATATATCTTTCTTTCATCTTTAGCTAGGGTTTTTTCCTCTTGCTTATCTTGCTTTGTTTAACTCATTCATTTCCAGATTATTGATTTGTGATACGGGAACGTACGAGGAAGTCACATCCTGGGAATTTCTCCCATAGCATAATTGGTTCTTGAAGCTCCTGCGGATGGAATCCTACTTGACTTAGTCCTCCTTTTGTATTTTTACCTTTCCTAGCTTAGTTCTTAAGGAGCATGGGTTACTATAAATACCCAACTCCTCTCTTGTATTAGTACTTTTGAGAATAATGAGAATTGAGTTTTCTGAGTCAGACTGTTCTCTCTGAAGTCATAGCTAGAGAGTCAAAGACTCCCTCTAGCCACCTCCAAGCACACTCTCATTTTTTCCATTTCTCTAACCTTCACGGTCTACTCATTCCTCCACGCTACCCTCGCCTTCACTGCCACCTCCATCTTCACTCGTTTTCATTCCTTCTTCAGCCACGCGTCCGCTCCCTCATTCCACATCATTTGCGTTTCTTCCAACACATCATACACGCACAGCCACATTCTCTCCTTTCGTTTCTCCATCTCGCAGAACCACTCTCGTCTTCACTCGAGAGTTTCCTGTCCCAATCCATTCTTCATCACAATCCATCTCTCTCCTCCGTAAGTATCAGATTCACAAGTTTCTTCTTCATCTTTCTTTCCGCCCTGTCACCAATCATCTGCACATTTGTCTAGGGTGTCTTCATCCTTCATCATTTTCTCTGATTTTAGCCTATTAAATTACTTTGATTCGTCCAAACTTTTCCACCGTTCAATCTTCATTTTGACCGATTAATCGGTTCATATTGGGTTTCCCTTCCATTTCTAGGGTTTCTAATCTATCGAGTTTTAACCCTTTGTTTTTGTCATTTTTCCGCTGCGTTTCTTTCGTCGGAGAAGCTTCGAGGAGGTCCGGTTTGTGTTCTCGCCAGCTTCAATCGACCTCTCCCTCGGGCGTTCGGCCATCCCTGCAACTTTAAGAACTATTACTAGGAAATGCTAGGAATTTGTAAACCGTAATTATGATAGGCCTTCTTGCAAGGTGATTTTAAGAGTGGCAATTAGCATTGATGTAAGAATGATGAATTCCTGAAAATATATGAGAGTGGATAAGATGAAATTGTAACCCCACAATATACTCCATCCATCTAATTCATGAACGTTTGTATCTGTTTTTCTCCCTTGATTCAACTCATGCATACATATTTAATTACTGTCTCTTGGCCATTAAACCTATAATTACATTGTTCTTAAGTCTTAAATAATCAACAAATCACATCGCTAAACTAGCCGTAAGTCCTTTGGGAGAATGATACTTGGTCTTACCGAGTTTATTACTTGAAACGATTCGGTCACCTGCCGATTGTTAAACAAGTTTGTGGCGCCGTTTTTCGGTGTTCATAAATTTGTCATCAGTGTGCTAGACCACTTTAGTACGATTGTTTTGTTTTAGACAAGTTACATTTTGCTTGAGGACAAGCAAAGTTTCAAGTTTGGAGTTGTGATAACGATTGAAAATACAATTATCTATGATTCAATTTTGATATTAAATCAACCCTTTTTGGACTTAGAAGCTTGCTTGAACTCATGTTTTTAGTTTAGTTTTGTGAATAAGTGAGTAGAGGGTATACTTGATTATTTTATCACTAATTTCCCTTGATTTTGTAGGTTATTAATATGATTTGGAAGAAGAGCAAAAATATCAAGGGGTTGGAATTCAAGAGGGACAGTTAAAGCAACAAAAAAGGAGCACAAGAGGTCACGCAAGGCGCTTGGGCGACCCAGTATGGGCGCTGAGCGCTAGCTTTGTACCTTGGGCGCCTGGGTACCCCAATAAGGGCGTTGAGCGCCAGTTTTTTTCCCACACACTGCCTGGGCGCCCCACTTAGGGCGTTGAGCGCTAGCGACGTGGGCTTGGACCCATTTTCTGTTATTTTTGTTATCTATTTAAGGACTTGGATGTCCTAGGGATTGTATCTCTTGATGGTTTGAGCAAAAAAACACATGTTTTGCTCCTTTGGAGGAAAATTTGGGGATGCGGGAACTCTCCTCTTCAGTTTCTAGGGTTTTTATATCTATTCAATTCCATTGTACACCTAGTTTGTCCTTAACAATGGGGAACTAAACTCTTTTGTTGTTGGGAAAGATGTAACATTTAAACTCTCGTGTATTTGAATTTGTTCTGAGTTATAATATGCTTCATTCATTAATTGCTAAGGATTTTCTCCTTTGCTCTATGCTTGTTATGTTTTTATCATTCATAGCATGATTTTATGATTTGTCTGAGTATCGGGAGATATCTTACGAATCACGATTTGGAGAATTTCTTCTAAAAGCAGTATTGCTTAGGGATGGGGATATGAGTTTTGGTTGTCTTAAGCTCCTAATCGTAATGCAAAATTAATTTATAGGGATGCAAGGGATTGTGGTCTAGTAATTAAGGATAGACTTTCTTCGTCGAAGGATCGGGTTTTAAGTAATTTAGGGAGTGACGTTAACAGTTTAATGAAGTAGAAGAATTAATATATGCATGAGAGTGATTAGGTGGAATCTAAACCCCAACAACATTATCATCTCATATTATCAACTTCATCCATTCATTCTAGTGTTTAGCCTCAATTGATCAAATTGCATTCATGTTTATTTTTATTGCATTTGCATTCAAAACCCCAAAAATTGTTCTTAAGTCTTAATTAGTTAAGCAATTACATAATTGTTTAGTGTCGTGAGTCCTCTGGGATACAATATTTGGTCGTACCATTTTATATTACTTGATACGATTCGGTACACTTGTCGACATCTTAACAATAGCGAGAGGAAGAGAGGAACAAGAGTGGGGAAGATAGGGAGGGAAGAGAAATTAGGGGAATGTGAAATTAGAGATAGCGAGAGGGAAATGTGAAAATTAGAAAGAGAGATATCATGACTGATTTCTAAATCTCACTCATAATACATGAAAAAAAATTTCACCTTATGAGAGGTGTCTATAACTACATAGTAATAAATTTTGAATTTATTTTCAAGTTTGCCATCGCGTTTCATATTATGACTGATGTACAAAACTATGTAATAATATGTTTTAAACTTATTTACAAGTTTGTCACCGCATTTCATACCATGGCTGATGTACAAAACTACGTCATAATATGTCTTACTTTAATTATGATTTTGCCACCGGTCAACCTATATTATGATGGATGTTTTCACTTGTCATAATAGGTCGTCAACGTATGCTATTTTTCCACTAGTGATTTTATTTCATATTAACGTTGTGGTAGTCATTTGAGCTCATTTTCTTATTCTCTTCGATTATATTTCGTAAAAGTTGGTGTTTTTTCGTCTTCTTTTTCACTTTAAATTTTTTTTAAAATAGCTAAAATGTCTGCCGATTACATTTTAGTTTGATGAAAAACTTCTAACTTTTATTATGAATATTGGATGAAATTGCAAAAATAAATGAAAGTTGTTAAAAATAAGGTGAAGAAGGCATTGGATAAATTCTAAAGAGGATTGGGGTTGTGAAATTTTAAAAAATCATCGTTTAAGGCATTTTTTAATTTTCGTAATATTTTTCAGCAATTTTTTCATCCTTTACAACTTTATTTGAGATACTCAGAATACTTTAAAAGAAATTTGAAAATTTTTTGCGAGTGCATCTTATATTGTATGTATTGATTTTTCATAAGTTGAGTAGAAAAGAATATTGTGAAATGTTTTTAAAAACAAATTTACAAATTAATATCAGTTGAAAAACCCTTAATTTATACATCTATTGAGATACAACAACCGTTAATTTAATGTCACTTATTATGATGTTGAAGTTTCAAAAAACTTTAAATGCCTAACATACATTAAAAGCTTTTTATTTTATTATTTTACATTAATATAAATATAAAACTAACAAACATTAATTTCATTAATGATTTAAAATTGCAAGGTACATTCATTCAGAATGACATCAAAGTAAATATTAAAAACAAATACAAGAAAGTTCTTATTTTATATCAATGTAAATATAAAAACGATGAAATAAATTTAAAGAAAATAAAACAGAAGAGCAAATAAATCATATATCCCTATAAAATAATGAAATAAATTAATCAATCAATATTTTCATAGCAAATAAAACTAAAGTAAAATAAGTTATCCAAAACGAGGAACCATATTGATAGATTTCGCATCTTCTCAGGTATTATTAGGTTTCTCAACAATTTTTAGCCTGATAGACTTGATTTTGAAGAGATTATTTTTTAAAGAATTGATTTGTGTTTAGAACCAATAGCCTGAAGGTATGAAACATGTTAAGATTGGTTGGATCATGGAACCATACTTAGGTGCTGGAAACTAGACTGGTACCTTATAGTTGACGGTCTTATCAGCAATTCCCTTCTCAATCTGGTGCACCTGCCGTTTTCAACTAGTTGCAATAAGTATTTCAAGTCAGCATTATAAATCACAACCTGGGGAAAAATTTCTTCATAAACTTTCTAGCATTATAAAATTCTCTCAGAACAAAAGGCTATATTTTCTCTAGAATAAAAAGCTAGTCCTAGCAAACTTCGTCAAGCATGTAAAAAATCCTCCCTTCACTTTTTTTCTTACAAATCTTGCACTATATACTTAAAAAATATTGACAAACAACGATTTCGTCCTCACTTACCTTTGTGCCTCTTGTACTTTCTTTTTTTGCACGAAGGTAATTTGATAGACTCCCTCTTGAATAATTTGATAAGAATACAGTTTAAATAGATTTTTTAAATAGTGATTGATCAATCACAATACATTCCCATATTTTTTGTTGCACTTATTATGTTATGTGTGTGTCCTGAATTTAGAGATCATGACAAAATTCTATGCAAGTGGTTCCACTCAACACTCATATGTGTGATTTCATCAAGTGATATAAAAATTATTAAAATTTTGTTTAAACTAAAATTCTTAATCCATATAGAATTTTAATTACAAAGTATAACCTCTCAATAAAGCAATCTCTAAGACTTTTACATACACCATAGGAATAAACATAATAGATTAAAAATAAATTTAGTGTTATTAGAACTAACAAGTGACTTGTTTTTACCTATATGAACCTTATTCATGGCATCTCCAATCACAAAGGTTAGGTCACAATCACTTGTTAGTTTGCAAGTGGCTTAATCATTCCCTTCGATCTTTCTAAAATCACATCACATCACTTCCTAGGATTTTTTTTCAGAGGATCCACTGGACTTTGTTCTGACTTCACATAATTAATGAAAATTTTTCCACTCTTTAATAACTACTTCATCAGATTATGTCTTAATCGTATATATCTCTTATTTCCATTGTAGTTCTTGTTTTATTGTAGATATTGACAATCACAATGTATTGACACAAAAAGGGTTGGTTTCATCCTTAAAGGAATTTTAGCTAAGAAGATTATCAACCACTCAACTTTACTACCAGTCATTTCCAGAACAATAAACTCAAATTTCATTGTTGTCAAATTGTCAAGATGATTGGTTTCATCCCTAAAGAACAATGATACTTTAACATAGATTTGTTTGCAACATGTTGACACGATACATGTGTCATTTTTTTAACTAGGTTTAGAATATGTCAGGACAATAATAAATAAATAATGAACCAGTGAAAAAATGACATGTGTGCTATGTCAAAATGTTGTCAAAAAATATATGTCAAAACATCTTTTTTCTTGTTCAAAAACCATTTTAACAATACAACTTTTTAAATAATCAAAATGATCAATAAAAATCATAATTCTCTTAAACATCATCCTTACTCATTTCAATTCAACCGTGATCATTCAAACTCAATATGTCTGTGTGCATTCATTTATATCAAATTCATTAACTAACATGTGCAAACCTACGAGAACTAACTCTACTCATCCAAACCCTTTTCAAAACTCATATTAAGAAATTATATATCTTGACATGCATATCTAGCCATTATATCAACTTCTCAATATGAGTATTTAATTCAAAACAATTATTTATCAAACAAAACTCAAGAACACTCACTTTCAAACATTCAAAACGTTTTCAAACAAAATACAATAATTCTAGCATAGAAACTAAAATTTAGTGACTAAGTTACCTTTACATCCAAATCATTTATGCTAAGATTCTATAAAAAAAAACATAAATAATTGCCCTTACCTCAAATTCCTTTCCTCAAAACAACTTCGAATATGTAACATCCCAAAATATAGTTATAAACCATATTATAGTAGTCACAAAATGAATAAGATAGAACAATTATAGACTAAGATGTAAAGTATAAACTTTACAGTCATCCAAAATAACCATAGAATTTAAAAATTTATATACAAGAGACTAACCAAAACTATATACAAAGTTACTCTAAAACTAACTACTCAGCAACATCTCCTTCGTCCAATGCCTGCTCCAGAGACACCTGATCTCCCTCTGCTCACACCCATAGGATGATCATTGCAAAGAAAAGAACACCAACAAATACAAAACACAAACACAAACAACAGGGTAAGCTAGTTTAAATAAAATAACATACATATTATTTATCAACCACAAATCATACAATCATACATAGACATTTCATCACAAAAACACTTTATCCATGACACTACACTGACTTTGACCGTCCGAACTTAGAATGATTGTCGAGCTATGGTGGGTTGTGCACTCGTGGTGTCTTCTACTACTTTGCAAAGACATTGACAATGGGTTTCACCCTACCACAGTCACGAGGTTTGTCTGTACCGGGCCTTGGAGCGTACTGGTAGCCTCCAAGACTAAGACCTCATAGTATTCCTCACGACATGGTTCAATCCTCTCTACATGAGAATGAAAGACCATTGGAGTTTCAGGATAACCCCCAAGACTGAGCTCCTGCATTCATTCTAAACATCCTTGAATCTCACCAAGAGATTCTACTTTGGAACTTTACTTTCACCACTTTGAAACATAACTCATGACCGCGCTGAGCGACCAAAGAGGTTCCTCGCATAGCAACCCAGCTCGCTGTGCGAATAAACTCTCAGTGGTACCAGACTCTAAACTCACTCTCAATGACATCACTAGCTAAGTGAAACTCAGTAGACAGTGGAGAAGACCCTTAACTCACTTGCTCAGCTCACCCTCTCGCTGAGCGAAAGTTCTCAGATAGAGGACCAACCTACACAACCGCTCGTTGAGCGACTCTACTCGCTCAGTGAGTCTACGTAATCTGTAGCACCAAATCTGCAAAATTACGCAACCTACACCAATTTTACCAATTCCAACTATTTTTCCCAACTTCTAACCTTCCTAGATTGTGTTATATACTTAAATATACTTAACTAATGTTTCCTAAACACTTCTAACCCCAACCTAAACAACTAGACTCAAAATCTCATCCAAAAACTCAACTTTGAGAGTTAAATTGAATTCTACCATTTGTGGCACAATTCCAAGCAAGTTAGGAACTCTAACCAATTCCAATTGACTTCCCAAGACTATCAACATTGTCTATTTGCCCACAGAACCATAACCTCACATTTTCACTACTCTACTTCCTCAAATTGACTTTTAACCCAAGTAGAATTCTACCTTATCACCACCATACACTCAAAACTCAGATTGATACCATTTTACATGCTAGAACATGACATAACTCAGCTCATACTAAATCTCAACTTGTACAGAAACAATTCACCAACCATTTCTTACCATTTCCCCCTTAAGAACACCTTTTAGATCAAAATACTCTACCACTAAGTTACCCTTTTGTTTCCACAATTTTCAATCAACACAAAATCACTTTTACAATGCAAATCCAACATCTAATACACACATACAAACAGATTCATTATTCATCTCAACTACTCAACATCATAAAAGGAGTCAAGAATTGAAGGAAAAGACTACTTGATACATGCAAACAGAAACTCCTTGCATGATCAAGAGTCAAAAGTCACTAAGAAAAAGAAAATGAAATTTAACGACTCAAATCACGAAATTGATCGGTTGGAAATGTAACTCTTGACGCCAGGATTGCTTAGGCACCTCCTGATCGTCGATTGAATACTCCAAGAGTGAGAAAAAGTAGAGAAAAGTGAGGGAACTCAAGAAGGATAGTGTTCTAGAGATATAGAGGTGATTTAGATAATGAACCGAGCTTTAGAAAATTATATTTATATTATAAGAGTATTTTAAAATAAAATACTAAGTCTCGTTATTTTAATATACTTATCTACTATAATACTATATTTTCTAGGTTCTTACATTCTCCCAACAACAAAAGTTTTCGGCCTCGAAAATTAGACTTACCAAAGAATAGGTGAGGATACGATTCTCTCATGACTCCCTCTAACTCCCAAGTAGAGTCACATGTCCTACTATCCCAGACAACTTTGACTAGACTGATGGTCTTTCCTCTAAATTGCTTGGTTTGA